>CM050893.1:9049469-9254469 GCA_027726005.1 Juncus effusus
AATTAGTAACGGTTTTTCTGAAAGTTACTAATTTGAAAATAAAAATAAAAAAATAATCTACCGCCAGAGGTGACGGGGCGAGAGAGAGGCCGGCGGCGGTGACCGGCGGCCGGCGAACTGATCGGCGGACGGACAGAGATGGAGGGAGGGGCGGGTGTGTTTATGTTTTTTTCTTTCTTTTTTTCTTTCGTGAGGTAGAGAGGGGAGAGAGAGGGGAAGGTATATTTCTTTTATTTTTTTTAAATAAAGATCCAGTCATTATAAATAAACAATATTTTTTATCACATCATAGTGCCATGTCATTATCTAACTGCTGACTAGACATTTAACGGATGGAGGGTGCAAAATTGCTCAATTTAAATAGTTTAGGATGCAAAAGTGAGCAAAAAATAGTTGGGAGTGCAAAAGTGAGCAAACTCAAGAGTTAAGAGTGCTAAAGTGAGCTTTTTCCAAAACTAATCTCCGTATATGTGAGCTTGAATATCACACCATGAATCTACAAAGAATACATTATATACATATCAAAAATAGTTAAATAACAATTATACATATCAGAGGATTAATTCAATATCCAAAAAATTACTGTATCAGAGGATATATCAGAGGATTAATTCAATATCCATCAGATGTAATTTCAACTGTTGAATTGACATTTTAACCATTAAATTCTAAGTCTTCATGTTATCTTTGGTTTGTCCGCCCCCCTCCCACCCGCTGGTTCTCTCCCTCTCACTCTCTCCTTCTCACTCGCTCTCAGCTCTCACTCGCTGACTCTCCCATTCTCTCCCTCTCACTCCCTAGCTCTCTCTCTCGCCACTCTCTTTTCGGATCTCCCTTTCACTCGCTCACCTTCTCTATCGTTCTCCAATCTGTAGGCGCTCCGTTTCTCATGGCTTTACCCATGGCAGAAATCGTCTCTCAACTCCTCTTGCAACTCACAATGGCAAATCTGATTCAGCAAAGAGAATTTCTCAATGCAAGAAGCGCTATACCTCAATGCAAGAAGCACTACACATGTTCGACCAAGTGGTGAGAAATGTAAACAGAAGCCATCTTTGATCTATGAAGTCATTTAATATTTTCTTTCACTAGCTCCCTTGTTTCAAATCTGAATATAATCCTCTTTCTTGCAGTTTGTTATAGGGTTTATTTATTGCAAAAAAATGATTTGTCGAATAATTGGGGGCAGAAAAGGTAATAATTCGATCAAACTATTTCAGTTTTGATGTTTGATTTCAATTATCTGGTTAATTGGACTTCAATTTGGACCATTTCCCCCATGATAATACCAATAGTGCTTCCAAGGTTGAGGTGATGATAAAGTCTGACTTTGATAAGTTAGTTCTCCATAACTCTCTCACTAAACTTTCTGAAGTGATTAATAAGCACAAGTGATTTAATGATGAATTAATTTGTTTCTTCATTTCAGGCCGTCTGTATTTTTTTCTATCTTGAGAACTGATACTACATTAAGAAATTTAACTATGAAACACTAAGTATCCTAGGACTGAGTAATAGTAAGATGATTTTATCTTTTTTTCTTTTTTTTTTGAAATATAGCCGATTAGATTACTGAGACTTTCATTAAAATTTAAATAAAAAAAGCTATAAAGATTACTTGTAATCAACATCTCTTAAATAAGGGCTTGGAAGCCTAATCCTACTAACATTCCGTTGTGAAACTAAAAAAACAAAGAAAAAAACTAGTCTACACATTGCCTTGCAAGCGAATGTTGCTTGTCGATTTTTTATCCTTCCAGATTCCATCCGCCGTCTTTTCCAAGCTTGTGTCGCTTGTGAGGCTTCATCAATGATCTTCAAACAATCGTATTTAATGTTTCTTAAGATCATGAAATTTCTTTCCTTTCGCAGTTCCCAACATATATAGCTTACCAGAGATTCTACCGTTCTTTTTTCATGTCATTTTCCAAATGTTTGGACATCCACCGGACCGTTCAAATTTTGCGGTGGTACTTTGTAAAATTTCTCACATGTTTTATGCCACGGCTCTTTTGTGAAAGTGTAGTTTGCGAAGAGGTGATTGGAACAAGTTTGCATAAAACTCAAAAGATTACTATACCAACACACAAACCACACTAAATTCATACACCAAATTGTCAAAATCACAATACACTACCCAATTTGCTGAAAATTGCGAAACTACACACAATTGGCAAGCCGGACATGCTTCTTTTGACTGACAATAACAAGGAAGTTTCTAATCTTGCAAAAATAGTAGAAATGCTGCTTGTTCTTTTTGATTAAATTAACCAAATACAAAACAGGTCCAGAAACCGAAATATTAATTCCCTGCACAATATTATATTAGCAAGCTTCAAGCTGAAAATTGTATAAATTCTTCGAGCTGAAATTAAAGACGTGATCTTTGTCTTGCTAAAATCTCTCCAGTAATGGGAAGAAAGCAGCTACTTGCCCGAGCTAAAAACAGAGCATAAGCTTCTTTATCTCCGTACATGGCAGGAGCCATTTTTATGCTCATTTGTTTCAAGACTTTTGAATCTTCGTTTGCAGGAGGCTGAATCTAAACATGATATAAATCAACAATAAATTCAGATTGCAAAGAGCTTGCAATATTAATTTTCAGCACAATCAGAAGCTGATTTGTCTTGAGCGACCAAAAGCGACCCTAATTAAGTTAGAGTGAACAAGCTAGAGTGAAGCAAATCCAAAGAGAACACACAAATCTAAAACAGGTAGATTGCGAGTTGAAGATGATTTATCTTAGAGAAATATGGTTTCTAATAATCTTACTGCATATTGTTTCATATCATGATAAAATTTGATGGAAGTGGAAAAGGGCTTCAATTAGAGTAATATTTCTAGCTACAGCTATATGGTTATGCATGAGAAATATGGTTTATCTTTCACCTAGCAATCTATTCAGCTAGCTTTCTAATTTTGTTTAATTGGATTAATTTGTGTTTGGGAAAATGGAAATCACGACGGGTCTGGTAACAACCCATGCGCGACGTGCTTCTCAGCTGCCGGCGTCTCCTGCTTTTCTTCCCGTCTGTCCCTTCTTCTCCAACGCGACAGTCTAATATATATAAAAGTTGTAATTAATACATATAGTCTTCAAACCAGTTCTTTAATGATTTTCCAATGGTGCCATGAAAACATTACACCATTTTTATTGTAAAAAGAGAAAAGCTACGTATAAGAAAAATGCATATACCCAATATGTAATTCGCTTCATGAGAGGGTAAGCTAAGAACATTCCTAGTTGTGCAATTCCTAAAAAATGGCTACATGTACAAGTAAATTTGATACCAAATCAAGAAAAGAAAACAGTATGTTTGTAAGTTCAGACAAGAATTAATTGAAAGGAAATATATATAAATATATATATATATATATATATATATATATATATATATATATATATATATATATATATATATATATATATATATATATATCAAGGTTGCAAATAGCGTGTAGCGGTTTGCAGCGTTCAGGATTTTCTTGTAGCGAATATCGGACGATATAGCACGTTACATTTGTGTAGCGGATAATAGTAATAAACACTTTTTTCTTATGTATCATAATGTAATCTATGTATATGCAATCTCTAAAACAACAAATATCTATAAAATATCCTTATAATAATTATCAAATAACAAAAGATTATAAGATTAATATTAAAATATTAACGTACAACATACTTATCCTAAACAGCACATATCATAATCCAAAATACGGTAAACCCTAAAAACCGTAATGATCCAAAATGAAGTACACCACATTTTATTTAGAACATAATCCAAAATACCCTAAACCCTAAAAAGTTCACAAATGTGAGCCCAGCCCAAAAAATCATTAAAAGTTCAAAGAAATGAAATTGCGCTATATTATTGTTTCAAGCGCTACAAATACACGCTTCATGATATATCGTGCCGCTATATCGTTGTAGCGTCGGAAAACGCAATAGCGCATCAAAACCACAACGTTGCAGCATTGAGGCTGCCTAGTACGTACGCTATATCGCGCTATATTGGCGCTATGGCACGCTATTTGCAATACTGATATATATATATATATATATATATATATATATATATATATATATATATATAGGTTTTTTACTCTAAATTATATATTTCTATATATATACTGTTTGTTTGAATTATATATTGTTATATCATAATCTATATACTGTTTTCGTCGATGCGCCTCTGTTTTCATATCTCAGTGGCAACCTTCATCCCGTCGTGCTGCCGTCGTCGCCTACTCAAGGAGGAAGTTGCCAGGTGGAGTTCCGTCGCGTCACCGTCGTGCTTTGGCTGTCGTGCATGAGTCGTCCCCAAAACAGTCGCGCAATATCTGTACCCTTTGTGTTTAGGCAGCTTCTTTATTAAATCGGTAAGCTATAGCCATTTTCACATCATATTAGTAATTAATTAGTCTTATCATTGATTAATGAGAAATAAAAATGATTTTAATCAGGTAATTGAGTCTGCTTTCTCGGTTCATAATTAGACGACATGGTGCAAAGTAGCATGTCGTGCTAAGGTTAATAGCATTTTAATGATACTAATGGATGATTTTTATTTTTCGTTTTTCTTTAGGGGCCGTTTGGTTCGAATATTGAAGGATGCTTTGGAATGCATGGATTCCAAGGAATGCCATTCTAAGTCATGTATTATTATCATGTTTGGTTTGGTGTATATATTCTAAGGAATGTAGAAATCTTGATTTATGGAGATTTCAAATTTGTAAAATATTTTTAGACCAGCTAATTAATGAGCGATAAATATTCTTTATAAAAAAATTATTTCTTAATTTTACATTCCTTCCTCATGGGATAAGGAAAGCCACCAATTTTGGTGATAATTCTATTCTCATCAAATATTATCTAGAAAATCAATGATTCTTTTACTTTTATTATCTAGTGACAAACTAAATATGAGAATGAAATCCATCATGTTGAATGTCAAGGCATCCATGCTCAAAAACTCCAACCAAACGTCTCCTTAATGAAATCGATGAACCCTTTGGTATTCAGGTTCTGGGATGGAAATGTTATTAGTACACTTGCTAGAAGTTTCAACAGAGATAAAGCAGATCATTATGACTTTCAGAGTCAAGCAGATATTAGTAATTGTAATTCTGCAATCCCCAAACCCAGATAATTAATAAAATAATCTGTATTATTGACCATTTATTTCCTTTTATCAGTATATGGCAGATCATTTAAAAAGGATTCTTCTCTGCCATTGTGAAAATTGAAGGCGTCGCTTCTATGTACAAGGGTTTCTCATCTCATGGTTTCCCCAATTATTTGGAAATTAGATATTTTTACTTTTCATTTTTTTGTTTTACAAGGCCATTTATTTAGTTTGCATCTTTTTGGGTATATATTTAACATTGATTAGTTAATTTTGAGGACAACCGCTGATTCGAGCCACCCAAAAAAATTGACTAGTTGGAAAGGCAAACTTCTCTCATACGGAGGGAGATTGACCCTAATCCAGGCTGTATTGGTAGCACTGCCCACTTATCTAATGCAAGGTTTTCTGCTTCCAAAAGGAATAATAAAAGAATTGAATAAAGCGATAAGAGCTTTCTTGTGGCGCGGGGAAAAAAAGTATACCAGCATACACAACCTAATGAGTTGGCGCAGAGTGTGCTTACCCAGAAAGTACGGTGGCTTAGGGATCCCAAACCTAGCAATAAAAAACAAAGCGCTACTACTAAAATCATTATGGAAGCTAGAAAATACAACTAGCAATATCTGGGGTGACCTCATGTCCTCTCTTTACGACATGGTGGGGCCAGCGAGCCTAGATAATATAGCAGACTCTGTAGCATCCTTCTTCGTAAAGGATCTACGATACCTTCTACCCATTTATAACGCGTCCATCAGTAGGAAACCGACGTTAAAATGGCGGTGGAAAAATAATGGGAAATTCAGTTCGGCATCAGCCTATAAATTCCTAATCAACCCAGGTATTAGTTGTGCCTGGCAGAACCGAATATGGAAATCCAAAGCATTGCTCAAAGTTCAAATTTCGCGTGGCTAGTGATGAATAACCGTATTCAAAAACAAGAAAACCTACACAAAAAAGGCTTTTTAGGGCCAACTCCAAAACAACATCGCATTTGTTTAACGAATGCCCCTTCTCCAACCGGATATGGAGGTTGATCATTCGCTCATACAAACTGCAAGTCAAACCCGACAACTCCACGATCGAGCAATTCGCGCTACAACCTGGAAGAAATTTCACGAGACATGATAGGAAGAAATGGGACATGACTTGGCAAGCGACAACATGACAGATCTGGCTAGAAAGAAATCGGGGGATCTTTCAAGGAAAATCGCATAATGGCAAAAGGGTGCGTCAGGAAGAGATTGGCGGGTTGGAAGGGGAAATTTCTCACAACATCAGGAAGAATTCAGCTCGCTAGATCGGTTATGGCGGCGTTACCAACTTATTTTATGTCGTGCTTCAAACTACCCCAATGGGTAATTGAGCAGCTAGAAAAGATTCAGCGTGATTTCATTTGGGGAGGGGATAAAGACCATGGTACTCACTTGGTTAACTGGCAACTTATGTGCACCCCTAAGTCGAATGGTGGAGTAGGGTTGCGAGAACTCAAGATACACGATGCTTGTCTCTTAACTAAGTGGTGGTGTTTATATTATACGACGAGCAATTCCATTTGGACAGTGATTTGCTCCGGAAAATATGGAGAGGCTACATTCCCACTGCGAAGATTTAACAGATTAAAGCAACCTTTCTTCTGGAAAGACCTACAACACTACTTACCGATCTTCATCAATTTGTCAAGAACTAAGATCGGTAATGGTTTCGCGACAAACTTCTGGCATCAAAAATGGGCAGGCGGATTGACTCTCAAGGACTCTTTCCCTTGTCTATTTTCATTTGCTATCACGAAGAATGTATCAGTACAGGAGGTGCTAAGTGAAGAAGGTTGGGACTTGGGTCTAGAAGATAACTTATCGTTTTGAGCTGAAATGGAACTAAGTGATTTAGAAGAACTTCTAACCACAATGGTACTCTCTGATGAAAAAGATTCTCTATCATTTCTTGGAAAATCAGGGAGCAAATTTCCGGTCAGCAAAATGTACAAATTACTAACCAACCGTGGATTTTAAACAAATCAAATGCAAGAATTTGGAAATGCAAACTTCCGGCTAAAATTAAGTTCTTCACTTGGTTACTCTTGAATAACAAAGTGCTGACTAAGGAGAACTATGCAAAGAGAGGAGGCGACACTAATTCAATTTGCGATTGTTGTATTATCGGAGAAATAGAAACTGCTTGCCATCTGTTCTTCGACTGTCAGTTTTTGAAGGTAATATGGACAAAGGTGTTTGCTGAATTATCTTACGGCGCCCATCGTCAAGGTACAGTGAGAGAAGAGTGGAATCAGACTCCACCAAACCTCACTTCTCATGAAATGCAACTTTGGTAGATATGGCGATCCTGGAGCTGTTGGGAAATTTGGCTCAGTAGGAGTGCGCGCATCTTCAGAAATGATAGGGTGCGAGTTGAAGATTGCTTCTGGAACATTAAATGAAATGTTAACTCTTGGCTAAGGTGTAGTTTTGCTCCTATGTAATGTTTGGTAATTGTTTGTGATGGGTTGTACTATAGGAGAGTGAAAGAGATCAACTTGCGGTAGTGATCTATGGCTCTGGTGTGGTTTTGTTTAGGCTGCAATGTACTTGCAGCCCTCTGTTGTAATTAAATGTTGAGATTCAATTAATTTGACTCAAGAGACTCTTTGGGTACCTTGTTTCCTTCAAAAAAAAAAGGGTGCGTCAAATGGCGATGTAGCAGATTACCTGGTGGCGAGATAATGGCTAATCATGAGACTAGAATTCGCAGGATAGGATAGAAGTTCTTTTCCTTTTCCGTTTTTTGTTGTAAGACTGGGGTGTAAAAATGTAAATACAATGCTTCTTATTAATAGAAAGCAACAATAGGTGACCTATTGCGTATTCTTCAAAAAAAAAAAAAAAAAATTTTGAGGACAAAATGATGTTCCTTATTGTACATTAGGTTGACTGAGCCCAAAATGCACACTGAGGTAGCTAGAAACATTTTGTAAACTATTGAAACGTCTCCTACAAAAATTGAAGTGTTTCAATGCCAATATTTGAGTTTTTATATGATGCACAGAGCAAATATAGAAGGACTGTAATTGCAGGTAACTGCTTAATCTAACGGCTCTAAATGATGGAAAAAACTCCCAGCCCATTACTCTTTAGTCACATCTAGGGGTGGGCAAATGGTTCGGTTTATTCGAGAACCGAACCGAACTGGTCGAATTCGGTTTAATCGGTTCGGTTTTCCGGTTCATCCAGTTCGGTTCGGTTTGAAAATTGAGATTATTCGGTTTAAACGGTGCGGTTCGGTTTTGATTTGAAAAACCCGAATAAACCGAACCGAACTGATATACGTTATTATTTTGTCATTTCTTTATGTTTTGTTCAAATTTTCATCTTTAAAATAAAAAATCATATTTAAAATAAATTAATCATGAGTTTAATTGATCTATTTGTACTCTTAATTTAATTTAGAATAATTTTTGTTCTTAAAAAATTATAAATTAAAGAATATTTATTTTTTATTCGGTTCAACTGAATAAACCGAATAAGAAATCGGTTTATTCGGTTCGGTTCTGCATCGAATGCCAACCCGTAGTCACATCCGGTTACCTTTCTTTCCAAAATTCAAGAGAGGGCAAATTCATAATTTCACTATTGGCAGTGCCGGTCACTCTCTCGCAAGAGCTTGTTCAAGAGCTCATCCCTCCACAGAGCTCGTTCCTCCACAGAGGCGTCTCTCTCTCTTTCTCTCTCTCTACGCGATCTCTTTTTTTTTAGTTCCCCTTTCCTTTCTTCATCAATTCGATTGATTGAGTTTTGTCTGATCTAATCTTCGATCAATTTAGGCGCTGGAGTATTTGCAAGCGAAGGATTGATTTTGGTGACTAGATTGAATTGAGGAGAAGAGTTTGCGATTGATTTGGGCGACTAGATTAATGGCGGAAGAGGAGTTTGTGGAGCTGAAATTTAGGTTACGATGGATCAGACATAGAACCGATCCGCTACGCAGCTTCTGCCACCATCGCCATGGTTAAAGAACCGATCCGCTACTACCTTCTTTTCTTCTTCTCTATTGATTGATTTCCAATCCTTTTATCTCATCCCAGTTTTTACCTTCAATTTCCAAATTACTTCTCTATTGATTGATTTTACAAGCTGTATGTCACTCTTGCTTTAGTTTTTTGCTTTCAATAATGGTGTCGAGTTTGTCGAGTGAGGTAATGAGCTGAGAGAGAAACCTAACCCTAGCTGAAGGAGAGTTGTCGGAAGGGAGAGATAAGGTTGAAGGAGGGAAATGGAAGTAGATAGCGGGTTGATCTACTTGATTAGCGGGTTATCCGTTAGGTTTATTTAGTAGTGGGCTTTTGGCTTGCAGGCCTCTTTATTATTTATTTGTTTACCGTTGTTTTTAATAATTAAACTAAGTGTGAGAGCCCAATTTTGTTTAGTTGGATTAGGAGTATGTTAAGTAAGATTTTTGGTGGCTGTAAGATCATTATGCAAATCAATGAAGTTACACTCTTTTCTTTTTCCTTTACTCTGATCTATTTCTTTCTTTCTTAATCTATACCCTTCTATTTGTTCTTCTATATCTTTTCTTCTTATTCTAATCCTTATTACAAATCCAAAAAAATACACAAAAATTACATCACAAGTGTTTTTCCGGATAATTAAATGCTTAGTGTATGACACTGTAACAGTTCAAATCCGTGGCCAAATTGGTAATTAAATAATGAAATTATTTGTTAATTAGGTATTAACTGTTTTTTTTTTGGATTGATTTTTGAAATAGGGCAGAAATTGTGCAAATAACTAAACTTACAAACGAAATTAGGTATTTGTTTACACTTGATTGCAGTATTTTGATCGAATTTTTGACTTTTTTTTCTCTAATTGGTTTTTCTTGCTTCAGACAGGTAGTTATTGATTCTTTCGGTTGGCAGTCAAGGTTTGGCTTGAAGTACAGACCCTTTATATACAAAAAAAAAAAAATGAAAATTGCATACTGAAAAGTTCAATTTTTAATGTCTATTGGAAAATTTATCATTGCCTCTCAATATTCCTAAGTATATGGGTTAAATTTTGAAAATTTACACTTTCTGTATAAGAATTTCAAAAATTGGCCGTCGACTTGTAAAAGGGGAAAATCCTTTTGTGGAAAATTTGCTAGTAAATAAAAATCAAACTTAAACAAAAAATCTATAAATTAAATTAAAAAATGAAATTTGATAATTATTTGCTGTCTTTTTTCAGGGAGGAAGAAGGGAAAAATGAGCCAAGGATCGAGCACGATGAGCGGTGTCTCAGCCGCTACGGCACCAACTAACGTATATTGTACCATCATTTCGCCTCCGCTCGCCGTACCAGATTTTATATACTGTACCGTTTAATTCAGCAAATGTCCTGCAATTGAGGAGCAAAATCAGTTTTTGGAGTCTCTTATGGCTGGTAAATTAGACCGTCCGTCAGCTGGTGAGTAATTTATTTTTATTTTTTTGTGTTGTTAATTTATGGCTGGTATATTTCTTTTTGAGATATTAATTTCTTTTTCTTTTTATTGTTTAGTTCTTAAAGAAAAAGGAATTTGAGGAAAGGATAATAGAGATGACGTGGCGTCTCTTGTTGCGTATTTTTGTCTGCCTGCTTCTTATATTACATGCCAAACTATATTTATAGATGGTGGAATGACTGTTAATGGATTTTATCCGTCTAATGACTAAATTGCGACTCTAAATTGTCTTAATTCTATAGTTTTTTTTTTTAAATTCTCTTACTTTTTGAGTTATTTATTTTTTGTGTAAATTTGAAGCGTTTTACTTTGTAATAAATTGAAGTGTTGATGGTTGGTGGGGCGTATGATATTATTATTATTATTATCTTTATATCGCAATTATTTACCACCTCTTCCTCAATTTTAGCATGTAATTGGGGAAACCAATACTATATTTAGTACTCAAAATCAATCCTCCCAATCAACAAGCAATGGCTCGTAAAAAGATCACCGCTCACAAGGGTATCAGGAAGCAGTAACTGACGACAACATACTGCCGCAAGTCCGCCGCTCATTTAAGAATGCAATGGATCTTTTGATCGTTAATGGATTTACCTTTGATAATTATTCTCTAATTTTTCTTTCAAAAAAAAAAAAAATTATTCTCTAATTCGAACCGTTTGGATTTTAAGTCGGACCGCCTTTTCATTTCTTGTACGTATTTATCCGAACCTAATTCTCAATTCATAATGTTGTCAGATTCGAGCCTGAGTGGGATTTGAAATTTGATCTATATTCATTGTGTTGTCAGATTAAGATTTAGTTATGTATACTCCTTGATTCGACAGCCATAACGGTCAGACTCAGGTCAACAAGTTCACATTTGATGTGTTTTATTTCAATATTATATTTGGATAATCTACAACTTTTCATAGCCGACTTATCCGTTGAGTGTTGACTAGTCTAAATCAAACCCGAAATCCAAACGTTTACTGCTCTTCAACCCGATCCATTCTCTTTCTTCTCAAACCCAAATTTCCCAAACCCTAACCCGAAGTAAACCCTAACCCTAGTTCTCAATTCCAGCCATGGCGGAACCGGCGGAGGTCTGCACCTTCATCCGCAAGTCCACCTCCAACAAGAACATCCGCAAGCGCAAGACCCACAACTCCTCCTCCTCTTCAGACGACGAACAACAATCCACCAAATCCCGTCTTCCTCCGAAGACGATTCGACGGGACAACAAGCTCGTCTTCTCTTCCTCCACGAGCCGGAGAGCCGGCAAGGCGGATGAGGCGGAGGAGGAGGACGAGGCCGTGTTCAAGTTCGAGTCCTCCAGTGCGATTCAGGTCGAGAACGATTCTCGCGCGACGGCCGTGTTGGAGACTGAGACGGAGTACGATAAAGACGCCAGAGCTATTAGAGAAAGAGTTCTCAAACAAGCCGAAGCCTCTCTCAAAGGCAAATCCAAAGGTACATACGTCCTTCAATTTGAAAAATCACTTCTCATAAACCACATCAAATGAATCCCAAGTTCGCCCAATCAAACACAATCACACATCAATTAACCCTTAATTCTTGAATCAAACCCAATTTTGCCCAATTAAATGCAATTTATGCATCAACTAACCCTCAATTCTTGCAGGAGGAGAAGAAGAGAAGCTCTACAGGGGTCTCAACGGCTACAAAGACTACAAGGCTGGATTCCGGCGCGAGCACACGGTCGCCGGCGAGAAAGCCAGCGGGGCGCACGGGCCCCTACGCGCGTCCGCGCACATCCGGCTGTCCGCCCGGTTCGACTACCAGCCCGACATCTGCAAGGACTACAAGGAGACCGGCTACTGCGGGTACGGCGACTCCTGCAAATTCATGCATGACCGCGGGGATTACAAGTCGGGCTGGCAGATGGAGAAGGAGTGGGACGAGGCTGAAAAGGAGCGGAAGCGGAAGTTGGCGTTGCGTGAATTTGGAGAGGAGGATGAGGATGAGGAGAGTGATGAGGAGGGGGAGGATGAGTTGCCGTTTGCGTGTTATATTTGTAGGGAGAAGTTTGTGGATCCGGTCGTGACGAAGTGCAAGCATTATTTCTGCGAGCATTGCGCTCTTAAGGTACATTTGGGATGAAAGTATTTGCGAGAAAGGCCATGTGTTATGATGAAATTGCAAAAAAGCCCCTATGTTATTTGTCAATATTGTAAAAAAGCCTTACCGTTAGTTTGAATTTAACACCATTAGTTTCTACCGTAATTATTTGAAAAACAATCCTAAAGTGTAATTAATCTCTCTCTCTCTCTCTTGAATTTAAAAAAATCATAAAAGTAAAATTTCTCCAAGTTTTTTAATGAATTTTAAGAAATGCTATCTCAAATGAAATATTGAAGACAGAGAGAGATGGTTATTAATTTTTTTTTTTTTTTTTTTTTTTTGAGAATTGCTCAATAAGCGATCGCTCTTATAAATAAGAAGTAGCAATTACAAGATAATAAAGAAAAATAAAATAAAATAAAAATAAAAATAAAAAAAACTAAAAAGAAAAAACACTCCGAAAGAATTCTAGACACAAGGAGAGTAATCTCCACGTGTGCATCGTCACGTCATTGACAGATAACCGGTTAATTGAGCGCTTTCGCTACGTCATCACGTCAAGGTGAGAGACGGCATCATTAGAAGTACGGATTATGGTTTCGCCCAAGAGGAAGACGGCGCCAATAGCGCCATGGGTAGGGTTCTGCCGCAATGAGATGATGGCGTCCATAAGCGCCATGGCTAAGGTTTCGCCTCAAGGGAAAGATGACACCCAATGACTCCACGGCTAGAGTTTCGCCGTAAGAGGAAGATGGCACCCAATAGCTCCATTGTTAGAGTTTCTCCATAAAGGGAAGATGACGTCCGATAGCGTCAAGGCTATAGTTTTCTTACAAGAGAAAGATTACACCCGCAAGGGGAAGGGATGGATAGGGGTGTTCATTCGGTCGGTTCGGCGCAAACCAAACCGAATAAGACAGAATCGAATTAAACCGAACCGAACTAGAAACCGAACCGAATTAACCAAATAACTCAACCATTTAAACCGAACCGAACCGATTTGACTGAAAAACCGAACCGAATTAACCGAAATCGACCGGTTCGGTTCGGAAACCGAACCGAATGAACATCCCTACGGACGGATCCAGTTAGGGGAAGGGGCAGATCCATGAGGGAAAGGGGATTTGATGATGGTGGAGGCTAGGGTTTGCTTGGGGGGGAGAGAGAGGATGTTTATTAACTTTAATTAATCTTATTTTAAATGATATAATGAAGAGAAAAAAAATGTT
Source organism: Juncus effusus (assembly GCA_027726005.1). Lineage (NCBI taxonomy): Eukaryota > Viridiplantae > Streptophyta > Magnoliopsida > Poales > Juncaceae > Juncus > Juncus effusus. Next base: position 9,063,376 of record CM050893.1, read on the forward strand.
AATTAATATTAAATATTTTTTTCAAGTGATTAAACTATTAAAACTAATGATATTGACTTCAAACTAACGGTAGGGTCTTTTTTGCCATTTTGGTACTAAATGCGGGGGCTTTTTTGCAATTTCCAGTAATGGGTCTTTTTACAAGTTCGGCATAATGCCAGGGTCTTTTTGACAAATTTCCCTTTATTTCTTACTAACATGGATTTTTTTGTAATTTATATTGCAGCATCATTCGAAGAACAAGAAGTGTTTTGTGTGTAATAAGCCGACACTTGGGATATTTAATGTGGCTCAGGAGATCAAGAAAAGGATGGCTCAGGAGAAATAATTATTTTTTTTCTAATTTTGTTAATTTAATTTTAATGATACGAGTTGTAAACTATGATGAAATTTAATGCTCCAATCATGCAGAAAATATTTAGTTCTGCAATGTTGTCCTTTACACAAGATGAGAGCTAGGCCTGAAATAAGTTGACGTACATTTTTAGCAGTTTTCATAGTATTTTAGCTCACAGCCAAATTAATGCATCTTTCGTTTTTATTGATTAATTTCCTCTGTGAAAGTTCAGTGGATTGTGACTTGAGTCACAGTTATTTTGTTAGTAGGTTCACGTCTAATCAATGTTGTAAAAGTCGCAAATTGCTCCTCGATCGGTGAGGTGGGAATTTGGGATTAATCATATTAATCGGGATTAGTCGGTAATTAATTGAATGATTATGTTAGTACAAATTATTATATTTTAATTATAAAATTATAAACTAACACTATAATTTCTCAACAAAAAAATAATATAAATTCATTTAGCAAATAACATGTTAAAGTAACACTATAATTTCTCAGTCGTCACCCACCAAAAGTTAGTCGCTGCTCGTCGTTTGAATCGCAAGTCGCACGAACAGTAAGAACTAAATCCTAAGTCTAGACACGAAGAGTCTACAAATATTATTTTTTGGGCATTTTTAGAAAAATAGAACCAAATCTCATAAAAATCGCCCCAAATCAGGCTCAAATCGGACAAAAGATTTTTCAAAAAGATTTGGCTAAATCCAGTCGTTATTCTAAAGATTTGATACTAATCGGGAATTAATCGGTCAAAATCGGGGATTTTTACAACACTGCCTCTAATTGATTGGTCTTGCATTTCTGTTGATTAATTTCCTGTACACAAGTTCAGTTGATTATGACTTACAAGGGTCACAGTTATTTTGTGAGTGTTGGTCCTAATTGAATCATTGATCATTATATGTGCGTGTGTGGGTGGGCGTTAAACAGTATGAATATTCACCCTAGCTATAATAAAAAAAGTTAAATTTTTCTTGGGAATTTCTTTAAAAAAAATCTCCTCACTTTGTAATATTTAAGAAAAGCATACATATTTTAAGTTCTTTGTTATAATTTCCGTGAAGTAGAAGAAATTAAATTATTTTTCACATTTCATCCATTTTTTCGACCAAAAATGATTTCATCAAGTTTTTATATTTTATATTTAATTTTAAATAATAAATAACAATGAAAATATTATTTTGCTACATAATATCTGATAATGTAATTTTTAATTGTTTTATGATACTTTTTTTACAATACATTACTAAATTTTATGATTTTATTACATAAAATATTACTTTATTTTATTTTATTTATTATGATATTACTTATATTTTTAATTTACTTTTTATATAAGATATTACTTCTTTTCTATGTATTATTTTGAGTTAAAATGAAATAAAATATAAAAGTATTAATGAGAATATTTTGGTCACAAAATAAATTAATTATATATATATATATATATATATATATATAGAGAGAGAGAGAGAGAGAGAGAGAGAGAGAGAGAGAGTAGAATCTCAACTATAAAAAGTTCTTTAAAATATTTAGAAAAGTTGAGGAGTATTTGAAAAACAATCTTTTTTTTGAATTACCTACACTATGATGGTCCAATGATGATAGCATGAACTCACCGAATAGTACATATTCCCCAAAGTTCTCCTTGTGGCCTTTCTAACATTAGATATACGTATAACAATAATAGTAGACCGTGCTCATAATTGACAACTTTTTGGCAAATGTACACAACTTTCGGTGATTGTGTGACAATTAAACAAACAATTAATATTGAGCTTATCTGATCGAACTACAATATAAACTACTGCTGAATCAAATCCTCTCCATTTTAAAAAACTGTACATGTCCTTTCGAGGTTTGTCCATCACATATACAACTTACTGAAAGATATGATTATTGATTAACTGAATATATGCCTAAATCATACATAAAATAAGTATTGAATCGAGTTTGTATATGCCTTGATGCTCTAAGACTGAACTCTTTTCTTACAAATTGCATGCGAACAGAACAAAATAATTTATAGTTCTACAATTTTCTGGATGTAAATATTGTCTTAATGACTTTTTTTTTTATAAGATGTTATAATATTGTGGATGTAAATCCCTCCAAAATGGATCTCCAAAATTTCCTTTCCCGGCAAATACTTTCAGGAACGGTTATTATTTTTAAGTAATGGTGCTGTTATTGACATTGTTTATGGTTTAATATTTAACAGTAATGGTTTAGTAATGGTTTGGTGAAACCGTTAGTGATGAATTTATCAGTAACGATGCCGTTACTGAAAAATAAACATCCTTACTGAAGAATAATTTTCTAATAGTGAGATATCACTATTATTTAACTTAATTCAACCATTGAATCTAATGCCCCTGATTTTTGTTCACTGGAGAGGAATGGAAATTTACTTAGATAGCAACCATTATTATAAGATTTGTTATTATAGTGCAAAGTAAGATTGGGCGGTTAGAGCTTAAAGAAACCGTGTCATGTGCACTTTTTTTACTGCTGCTTCCTTCAAGCTGACAAAAAATAGTATTAAAACAATATTGAAATACTAACACAACTAGAAGTACATGACATTTCACAGATGAAAAATTGATCTCATTTAATTTATGAGATTAAGAATTAAATTGTAAATACCTCAAAAAAGAATTAAATTGTAAATCATTCAAAACTGAAGTTATCAACTACTTCCAATTTGGCATAAGTATTTTAGATTATTAATTGAATTTTGATAGTTTTTAAAATAATATAAATAAAAGCTTAATATGTGATTGTCATATGATAGCATGATTGCCCGTAGGGCAACATTCATTTGTCTTTACTTTTGTTTCTTATCCATTCTACCTTAACATAAAAAACTAAATAAATGAAAGGTAGAAGATATATGCACAAGAGGGCAATAGTTTGGTTGGATGAGTCAGCACATGGTGCCATGTTATATAGCACATGCAATGGTGAGGCTATCATATTTTCAATATTTTAAGCATATTTATTTTGTGAATTTTCTTTGAAGTATGTTATTGCTACACAATAAACTCATATTCCAAAGTACATTATAAAATGAAAAATTATAACTTGATATATATATGTCCCCCACTTATCATGATACAGTCAGCAATTTTGAAGTAAGTGGGGCTCGCAGTAGAAAAAAAATTGATTTTAGTGATACGTGAGATTCGCGTACAGTGAATAAAAATGGTAAGTGAACTCCACATAGAGATAAGTGGGGGGCAAATCTGTGTCACTGTAACAAGTCCCTTATAAAATATACTCGGAAAAATTAGTATTTCAAATATATAAAATATAGTAATTATGAATTATAATTAAGGATATGGCAAGAAAAAGCCAAATGGAAGAACATTATGTAAGACATAAAGAAAAAGTTCACTTTTTTAGTTAATGCATTTAAAAGTTTATTCAATCACTAGCCTAGAGACGCTTTTGTTATCTATGTATTATTTCTTAAGAACCTATATATTGTTTTTCTCAATATATGCACGGTTTCATATATCTATACATTATTAATTACTACATATAGTATTTTTCCTATATATACTATTTGTAAACTATATGATATATACAATATTTAAGTTCTGGTACTTCAGACAAAAAATGACCCTCCAAAATGCCACAATAGCGTGGCACATTCTATCATCATCCCTGTCATAAAATAATTTTAACAAGTAGACAATAAGCTTAACTTTTGGAAAATAATTGACAAAGAAATAACACTATTTTATTTCTCAGTGATGGTTACGACAAACAAATTCACAATACGGAGAAATATCAGGGACGAAACTCACGCAACAAAGTAACAACTCAGTAGTACAATCCAGTACAGGTTCATTCTTCCTGTTCATATAAAACGACCTGCTTTACGAACGGTTGCACGGAGAGGGTTGCAGCAGAACCGTACAAACAAACACGCATTTCAACTCTAACTAACCTTTTCTTCTATAGAGACCTAATCCCAAATATACGGTCGTTTACTCACCACGCGTCGCGTTTTGAATGGCTTGCAGAAGTCAATAAGCGCGCTGATTTCCCCCCTTTTTTCCTGTCGGTGTACAAAGACCGTGTCTGCGTAAAACTCAGAATCCATAGTCAGGATAATTCTGTGAAGATTTAAGTGTTGATTCTCTGTATTTATTTCTCTGTCGGTGATATATAACAAGACATTATGTTTATAAATATTCGATTCATTACACGGAACAATGTATAATGTTTGATACAAGAGATATTTCGCTTCTTCTCTCATGACTCATGAGTATATGTTATCACGTTGCGTCTGTGGTCTGAACGGCACTCTCTTCTTCTTCTTCTTCTTCTTCTCGATTTTCTTTCCTTATACACCGAGTGAAGGAAAGATGGTGGAAGTTAATGGAGGAGTGGTGGTCGGACCGGCTCTGAGTGGGCTGTGGAGGCTGGCCGACGAGATGGAGGGGAACGAGAGATCCGTCGATGCTGAGCTGCTCAGACGTCTGCACCGTCACGAGCTTAGAGAGAATCAGTGTAGCTCTAGGGTTGTGAAGCATATTAAGGCCCCTGTCCATCTTGTAAGATCAGTTTCTCTGTTTCAAGTTTTGAGGGTTGAATTATATTTGTGAAGTTTTGATTGTGTTTTTGATCTTTTTTTTCGTTTTTCTTTTGTGGGGTTTGATTGGTTTTTGTACTCATTTTGGGCGATGGGAAATGTTAATTTTTTTTTTAATTTAACTGTGTTTCTGCTGAATTTTCTTTTGCTTTAGTAGGATTCTGTTATTTTGTAAGATCAGCTGGTTCTTTTGAAGTGTTGAAAGATTCAGATTAAACGAGTGTTGTTACTTGGTGGGTTCTTTTCCTGCTCTTATTTGGCTTTTGGAAATAATTAGGACCGTGCAATTCTGGGAATTTTTTTGTATTTTTTCTCTTTCATGTTTTCTAGTTTATTAAACTTTATTTTCTGGGATTAGCTCATCATTATTGCCATTTAATGCGGATTAAAATCGAGGCCATATTAACTACATCTGATCAAAATACCATACGCTAAATTTAACTCCCAACTAATTAATTACAAGATAAACCATAATTAATGACAACTCTATTGGGTAAATGTCTCTTCAGGTTTGGTCATTGGTGAGGAGATTTGACCAGCCACAGAAATACAAGCCGTTCATCAGCAGATGTGTGGTGCAGAACGTGAGTGGCAATCTGGAAATTGGGAGCTTGAGAGAGGTCAATGTTAAATCTGGGTTGCCAGCCACCACCAGCACAGAGCGGCTGGAACGGTTGGACGACGATCTGCGCCTCCTCAGCGTCAAGATTGTCGGCGGCGATCACCGCCTCAAGGTAACAACCCCAAAATATCTCTTTTTTGTTCTATTTTGTTCCTTGCAAAATTTAAAAATGGTCCCCCCTGTTTGGGTTTATAATTTTTTTTATGTTCTGTGTGGCCCATGTAGAATTAGAAAATTTGTCTCTGTCCTTATTTCGTATGTATGCAAGAGGGTTTTGTTTTACTTTAAAGGTTTGGTGCTTATTTTTTTCTCTGTGCCTTGTGAAATGAGGAATTTCATTTCTAGCAGCTAGAATGCTGCTGCATGCACAATTGAATTTGTGTACTTTTTTGGAAAAAGTTAGTCCCTCAATTATTGGAATGGCTTACTATTGGCCCCTCAATTTGTTTTGATTTGAACCCCATCGACTGTTGAATTGATTTATATCTCTTTATCATCATTTAAGTGTTACTCATCGGTTAGATCCAGCACGTAAGTAATGATATTTAAAAGAATGTAATATAACATAACATGACAAAATATTTAAAAGAATGTAATATAAACTAAGAAATCTACAAATAAATAGATGAAAGGTTGAAAAATTAGCCAAGGGTTAAAACTGAACCGAGAAAAGATAGTGGCAAAAATAAGCCCTCTTAGTAATTGAGAGGCCAAATTCAATATTTTATTTTTAATCTTTTGTTTTTTATGGCTTTTATATTATTTTCGTCTTTTCCATTTAACCCTTCAAAAAATCTTGATATCTCAAAAAAGAAAAATAATTTAAAGTATCATCACATTTGTTATGTTTGCCATTAGTTAAAAAAAGTCATGCACTTTCAAAGGGTATTTATGAAAAAATTAAGTACTATTCAAAGGTTTAATGTATTAAAATGGCACGTTTATTATAATTTAACCACTCTTTTGGCATCCTATTCCATTCTTAATTTTTCTTTTGTTCTTTCTGAAATTTGTATTAAATGGTTCTTTCTGTCTGATTCTATTTTCCCTTTACAATATTAAACTAATTAACCTATGGTCTATGCTTAATTTATAAGGCACATCTCTCTATTACTTTTATTAAAAATGCTCATTATTCGGTTGCACATTGTTAACCACTTTTCTCTCAATTGTCTATTAATATTTTCATTAAACCACTAAAACAAGCATCAAAACATTGGTAGCCTTTATGCACCAAACTTTATTTATTGTATCATCTTTATCCAGTCATTCCTCTCTCATTAAATGCAAATATATCCTCATCACTTAATCTTACAAAAATAGCAATTCCACATTTTAGCCCTAATTTTTTCCTCTCTTTAAATTGCAGAACTATTCTTCAATCCTGACCGTTCATTCAGAAACAATTGATGGGAGGCAAGGGACACTTGTAGTAGAGTCATTCGCTGTGGATGTGCCAGATGGAAACACACAAGAAGAGACTTGCTTGTTTATAGAAAGCCTCATTAAATGCAACCTCAAGTCTCTTGCTGACGTGTCAGAACGCCTGGCCAATCAGGAAATTATTCCGTGAATAATTTATTTCTTAAATAATTCTTCCATGGACTCACACGGTGTGAAGAGATTTAGGGCTTTATAGAGAGATTATTATTGCCTTTAATTTGGTGTTTGCTATGGTTAATTAACCCGTGATTTGAAGTGATTAATTAGTGGTGGTGTTATGTACATAATGATGAAAATTTGGAGTAAGAACTCTGTAGGGTCTGAAATAGTAAGGACTTTTTGACTGTTTGCATGAATGTAAGGCTTTTTATATGAGGGTAATGATGTTTAATTACAAACAATTTTTTTCTTATTAACAAGTTCAATTCAAATCTTTTAAGAAGAGAAGATTGAGGATGCTAAATGACCAATTTATTTTTTTAGTATCACAATCTCATGTTATATATCCTTCTTTCTGTCAGCATTTCCAGTTCACCATTTTTAATCTTTAGGGCGGATATTGACCTTGACAAATTAGAACCGACACAATCTGACAATTGACGAAAAAACTTCTATAGGTCTTCAGCATTATAATTAGGGCCTTCAATGTAATCCTTGATGCGGCAAAATGATGTACACAAGAACATGATAGAGTAAAAAGATATTCAAATACTACCTATATGATACACGAACAAGATAGAAGTATAACTACAAAATATGCAATATAAATATTTAATTATAATAGATTTATTGATACATGAGAAATGTGTTCATAGCCTAATACTGGCGAGTGAAAACCATAAGTAATAAACTGTAAATTGAAGTCCTATTATCAGTATTCAAAAATGAAAATGGGGCAAACGGGCTCCTTCATTCAAGGAGACAAAAGTCTCAGGTTAAACAACTTTTCAATTCAATTCTCAAATTTTTAATTCTTTAATCAAGGTTTATATTCAAGTTTGGTCAAAGTCTTCAATTCTAATGTTCAAATGACTCAAAGTTGGACACACTTCCACTTTTCAAGCTCAAAACAAGATCAAATGATGCGTAAATGAGCCAAATGGAAACAAGAGAAAGAGCAAACAATTTAGGAATCAAGAAATATCACACTTTTATTCAGAAAATCCAAGCAAAATGCCAAACAATCCAGAACAGTTTATACTTCATAGTTTCAGCCTTTGACTAAGCCAAATGAGAATAAAAAATTATATGGCCATTTATATGTTCACTCCAAAATTAAGAAAAATTATCAGAAAATCCAGTTATTAGTCTAGAACGTGCTGTTAAAATTTCCGGAGCATAAACAGCATGAGAGAAAAATTTCAAATACAGAACACTCAATTTTCAGAACTTTCAGTCCAATGTTCAAAGATTGACTCTTAAAACAAGATCTAACCAATAGATGATCAATCAAAGTATATATTTGGACAGTAAACTCAAACAAAATTCAGACATATCTAGTTTGGATCTTTGGATCTTATTTTTTATATGTTTTATCAAGATTGGAAAGTCATACAAAAGTAAACCAGCGGAAACAATAAATTCATAATATTACAAATTTACAAAAATCATATCTCATAATATAGGTATGTGAGCAAATTTTGGGTTAAAATTCATCTAATATCTAAAGTTTAACAGAAAAATATCAATTTTTTTTTGTTTTATGACACTTTTTGAACTAAAAACAAAGATACAAGACTGGTCGAGTCTGGAAAACTGCAGCAAAACAAGATTTTATATTTTTGGTACAAATAGGGAAATCTTGCCAATTAGCTTAAAAAATCTCAATCATTAATCACTCAAAACTCAATATACTTCACATCTAAATATAAGGTTTGAGCAATCAAATCTAAGAACTTAGTGAATTAATGAATCAAAGTCAAGTTTAAACCAAAAACTTCCATTTTTAGTTTTTATGCAAAAATTCAATCCAAAACCTTAATTAATCAAACAAGAACTTCTTCCAAATATTATAATGATGAACAATTCCTAAAACACAAGATTTAAATAGCTAAATTTGATCAAAAACTATCTTTCCAAACGGATTCAATAAAATATTCAAAAATAAAGTGTCCTTGAACTCAACATTACAAAACAAAGCATTTACTTAAAGCAAGATTTCAAGAAGCAATTATACAAATGTCTTTCTCTATCCTAAAATACCTAGTCCTCACAAGAAACTCACTTATAAACTCAAGATTCATCATTTTATACACAAATGGACAAAACTAAAAATTCAAGAAAAGAACAAGATTTAAAAGATTTCAAACCAATTCAAGGTGATAATTCCAAGAGAGGAGATCTCTAGAGTTGATCTGTAGTTTCTCTTTCAATCTCACTCAAGTTAGAGTGAGAATTTCGAGTTTTGAACTTCCTCTTCTTCTTTGAACCAGTCAGTGTTTAAACATGGAATTCTCTCATTCTAGAGCACCATTACATGCTAGTTTGATTCAGGATCTTCACAAGAACCTCTTCTAGCTTAGCAAAGATCATAATTTTCGTCTTGATGATGATTCTTCTCTCTTAACTAAGTTAAAAGAATGACACAAGGTCGGTTTAGCGAAACTCGATTTCTTAAGCTTTCTTCTGAGCAATTGTAGATTGGGATAAGTTTAGGCATGTGTGAGGATGAGAAGTGATGAGTAATGGTAATGAGAGGCCTTTTAAAGAGAGTTTGAAATTGAGGATCAATTTCTGCCATTAATGATGAGGAGGAGGTTCAGGAGTTTTTCTATCAATTCCACTTATTCATGTCAGATCTGAGGGGTGTAATTGACAATCGGGTGAAATTTAGGGGCATGTCTTTCACGAGTGAAAATATCCTTTGCAAAACAGAATGGAGGTTGTTATTTTGGTTGTTGGAGGTTGGAGGTTGTCGAAAAGTTAGAGTTTTGGCGCGATCATAACTGAGTTTTCAACTCCATTTGCTTTCTTCTTTGATGTGTGGGTATGATATGCTTTTCAAACCACCCATTTTATACTTAGTTTTGATCGCAAGTGCATAATGTACACGAAATGTTTGGGGTGTCAAATCCACGGGGAAGAGCAGTTGATTTAGTTTTCTTTTACTTAGTTCAGACAAAATATTTATTTGGATTTTGTTTTGAATTGAAATAAAATAAAAGAAAAAAAAACCGCCGCTTAAGATGCCACGGACACAGTTGTCACAGGTCCTTGTCCGTGGTAAATTGTAGATAAAGGTTTGTCGTAGAGAGAATTATAGAGATCGAGTTGTTTCGTAGTCTCCGTCTAATCTCCTTTGTCTTGCCAGTGTTGTTCTTGTTTTGTGTTAGTAGGTGTTGTAAATGGATTAGAGATTCGTCGTGCTTCCATCTCCAACTGCACGAGGGTCTGTCACTTGGCCCGTGTCAACTTGAAGTGGGAGTCCTTTAGGTTCTGTGGAAGTTATTCTGCACCAACTTTTCGCGATTGCCGCACTCCTTTCTCCCAACGCAATGGACTGTCACTCACCCTTGTGCGGAGGGATTTTCACTGACCCTCCTGAAGCAGGTTGTCCGGTCATCTATGATCCTCAATTTAGTCCTGGAAGCATTGTGGCACTTTCGTACTCGCGCCACCAAGTCTCATCTGTGCTCATTTGATCAACAAGCTCTCCCCTCCAGGGTCTACAGCTTATGGGGTAAGTTCGACATCTGCCCGCCAGATTTCACCACGCGGTCTAACACATAAACACTACATTTCATGATCGGCCAAATTCATATTTATATTTTAGACTATTATTACCTCCTTGTGTACCTTACTTTATATACTTTTTATATTGCTTTATGTTTATTTTGTTAGAATTTCACTTACTCCATATGTTTGTCTACATTTACATGCCAGAAGTGATTCAGAGCTAAATGGAGCTAAAAAGGAGACTTTTAGAGCTACATAGAAGGAAGGCCGAAGATGGATTCAGACCAGGCCCAAGACTTTTAGAGCTACAGAGAGGGAAGCCCGAAGATGGATTCAGACTAGGCCCATCGGGCCTGGTCTTTCTTACAGCAACTTTGGTAGCTCTCATTACTATCGAGGGTCTGTCTCACTGCGATCGAGATGAGAAGTTGCCACGATCGAGGATCCGAGTCGACGGTAGATCCTTCTAGAAGATGGAACATATTTAGCAGTCTAGCTCAATTGTACGGAAAGAATGAACCTCATTTGGCAGGAGAGATAAATTTGGTCTTTGATTGAGGTTAGATTTAGGGATTGATTAGGTTAGATTTAGAAAAGATTTATTTCCTCCTATAAGCATACCAGCCCTTCACCTATAAAAGGGTGAACCCTAAGGCCGGCCAAGGGGACTCCAAGTATTCGTAGCCACTTCCATATGAAATTAGGCCTTTTCACCCCCATGCCTCAATTAAACAACAATTAGCATCAAAGCAGGAATACAAACCGTTTCAAATTCAAATTTGAAAGAATATTGTATTTTCGATCATGGCGACGATTCTGATGAATCGAATACAAGTCACATACCCGGAGAAACTCGACGGCAAGAATTGGAATCTCTGGAAGAGATGTATGATGAACGCCTTTGATCTTCATGGATTTTGTCAGGTAGTAGAGAACGATTTTTATTTTGTAATTTGTAGAAGATAATATCAAAACTCATACTGACCAAACAAAAACAAGTATCACTCTTGACATTACGGCATATAATTTAATACTCACAAACATGTTAAGCACATTATCAGTAATTACGGATTGTTGTAGATCTTTTATACCGATTTGAGGGAAATAGTCAAATAAAAATGACCAAACAAAAACAAGTATCACTCTTGACATTATGGCATATAATTTAATACTCACAAACATGTTAAGCACATTATCAGTAATTACGGATTGTTGTAGATCTTTTAAACCGATTTGAGGGAAATAGTCAAATAAAAATGATCAAATTAGTGAGACTTGAACAACAATTTGATTGTTTCCGAAAAATCGAAGGTGAATCCATTGAGGATATATACACTCATATGCCGCATATCTGAAACAGATACACCGCTTTAGGACAGATCCTAACAAATTCTTACGTTGTAGAAAAATTGATCAGGACAATGTCGCAAAGCTGGGAGACACTTCGAGTTTCATTGGAGATGATGATAGCGATGCAACATATCTGGCCAGAAGACCTAATCAGCTACTTCCGGAACTACAAAACCCAACTCAAGCAAAACGATTCTCAACCGACAACCATAGCCATGCCGGCCATCGACACGAACCATGATGAGATGGGGTTTTTGTGAAATAATTTGGTGATTTACGAGCACGAGAGAAACGATTTAACAACAATCATCTACGCAACAAAAGGAAAATGTATTGCTTCGAGTGTAACAAGATGGGATACAGAATCAACAACTGCTTTACACTTCATCCCGAGCTTGCCCCTTGGAACAAGAAAGAAGACGAGCGACGGGAAGAATGATCCGATGATCGACACGAGAAAAGACGCGATAAGAGGCATGACGAGGAAGGAAAGGACAAGAAGAAGAAGTCGAAGAACCATTCCGCTAAAGTGGCCATATGGGGAGATTACTCAAATGATTCGTCCTACTCCTAATCGAGATCCGACTCTGATTCGAAAATGGCGAACGTTGCTCTCATGGTGTATGACTCAGTGGATGAAGTTTCGGAGCGAGCTTTCCAAGAGATTCTCCGTAAATAAGGGATGAGTTACACCTCCTCCACCTCCAGCGGTATCTTCATTTGACGCATCATCTTCAGGTTCTTTCCGTGACACGAGTCACGAGATATTTCTATACCATACTCCTGATTATGATTTAGAAACAATAAAAATTCCAAGTTCAAATATATCTAACCATAATGTAGAACTTGGATCAAGGGATGGCCTAGTACAAAAGTTTGATAGATTTCGGGAATGTCTTGTCAGTACTCAACAGCTACTAATCGAGTCCAAAGCCTCGGTAAGGTCATATAAGACACAATTAAAAGAATTTGGAAAAATGAATTTAAATAATATCAATTGGGAAAACTTAAAAAGAGAATTAAGTCATCTAAAAGTCAAACTTTTAAGTCTAAAAACTTAAAATAATTCCCTCAAGTCTGCTTGTGCCAGAAATGTCCCAAGTAGAGTTGAGTTAGACAAGATTTTAATAGGACAAAAACCAAATGTTAAATCCGGTACATGGTTTAATAAGAAAATCGGTTCTAAATCCGCTCCTTCAAGACCTAAAGATCAAAAAGCAAAAAGATAACTTAATTAACCAGAGAATGATCGAGGAAGTGTATTCATGTACCGAGACTATTCCAAGGATAAATTTTTTAAAAGTCAAACATTTAAAAGTTTTAGCAACAATAATAGGTTTCATTATTTTCACGACTCTCGGCAAAGTCATGTGAATAACCTCTGGTTCAGAACTGAACGACTTTACAAAAGAGGTCCAAATGGTTATTTCTATGAGATAGTCGACACACATGTCCCTTGGAAGATTCAATCTAATGAATCGCAACATCGAGCTTCCAAACACTTCACTAAAGAACACATTAGAACAAAACATTTCAAAACCTAAAGTTTTTAGTGTCAAGTCGACCAATCCAAAGTTCAAGAAGGAAGAATACACAAAACATTATAAGTCTCATTTGATTAAGAGTACTGAGAAGACCACAAACCCCACTTATAAATTTTGCAACTATTTTTGAAAAATAGGTCATTTTTTCTTAGAGTGTCCTTTGCGCAAAGCAAGTACTTCACCTAAGTACATATGGCTGCGGAAAGATAGAAATGTCAAAAGCAACACCTCATTAAATGAGGAGGAATCGAAGTCTACCTAGATACTTCAATTATTTTCCCTCTTTTTTTATTAGCCATATTCTTAGAAGGAGTTGTGGTTAAGTTTTATCTTGACAGAACTAACTTGTGGGCCGAGAAATTTTTCCTTTAGATACAGGAAACTCAGACGACTTGATGGGAAACAATTAAGAGATGTGGGAAATTGTTGCGACATTCGTCATCTCTCTTCCTAGAGTCACGTGAAGATTTATCGAGTTTGCTCATCCGACGTAGTTGATGACAGTTTGACGAAGCCCCCTGTGCTCATTCAAATTATCCAACGTTCTGTTAAGATTATCTTGTGTAATTTCTAGATTAATTTTTAATTTACTCATTTCACTTTTTGGTGTTTTTATGTCTTCTCCTAAAGATTTTACCATTTATTTTATTTAAAATCATATGTATTTTTTGATAATATAAAGTATTTTTCAAAATAAAAACTGTCTTGACGAAGATTTATTAAAAAAAAAACCTATTTGGACCATTTTGCAAAATCCTAATTTTTGTCAAGAAATGTTTGTTACAAAAATCATGTGTTGTAATTTTTTTAGATAAGTTATTAGACTCAGGGGGAGCATCTATTTAGGGGGAGCCTTGTTTTCTCTCGTTTGATGTTCCTTTTGATTATTTTTCAAAAAGGGAGAGAAGATATAAAATGCTATTTTTTTTTCAGAATTATTTTGAAATCATTAAAAATGGGAGTTTGTTGTTCTCTGTTTGATGATGTTTAAAACAATTCTGAGTTACTTATAATATTGTGAGTATAATGAATAAGTCAAATAAATCAAAAGTTCAAGACGACGAATCAAGAAAAGATGCAACAAGATCAACCTAGAAGATTTGCTCTAGATTTTCAAGACTTGAAGTTTTGTACAAGATTTGCTGAAGTTTTGAAGATCTTGTTTGAGTGTTTTCTTTAGTTTTTATTTGTCAAATTGAGTAAGTAAAATATTCAATAGAGAGAAATTAATTTTCTTAAAATTTGAGTTTTCGTCCGTTGGAACGAAAACTGGGTCCGTTCCAACGGAACAAATTGGAAAGTATTTTGCCAGCAATTCTGTTCAGGCAAGGTGATCCACTATCCTCCATGCTTTTCAATCTCACGGTTGATGTACTTCAATCTTATTTCCAACAAGTAACACGGAAGTGTGAATAGGCCAAATTTCGTGCGGAAGTGTGAATTTAACTTTTAGGATTATGCAACTTTTAGATTGATTGACTTTTAGACGGATGATTTGTATTAATAAAGAAATAGATAAGTAAAACAAGATAGATAAGGAAAAGTAAATAAAGATATCGAACACCAGATCTATTGATGAAGTTCGGCAAGGTGGTTGCTTAGCCTTAAGCACCCATTCTCGCTAGCAGCCTTTGCTGCATTCACGAGTGCCTACTCTCTAAGTATGTCTTTCGGCTTCTTGATTCAATAATCCATATAGCGTTTTACAAGACTCGACTCCACGATCGCTTTACAACACTCGTAGCGATTTGTCGAGACTAAACAACCTGATTTCTTTCAATCAAATAACCCAACAAACTTGATCTAAAATCTCTCAAAAACTCTCTAAGTAATCTTAATTAATTAGACTAATCTCTAGAGAGAAAGCACATGGATTTTTTGCTTAGAAAACTTGGTTAAAACGAATGGGGGCAGCAGCTCTTTTTAAATAGGAAAGAGGCAGCACACAAAAAAGGAAACTGCAATCCGATGTCCGTTTGAATAGACCGGAGATCCATTCGAATGAACTGCACAAATTTGGCAAGAAATCCGACAAAGATTTGAAACGAATGGTCAAAAAAGGCTATCATCCATTAGAACAAATGGCTCATCCATTCGAATGTGAGGCTCCTGGAAATCTGATGAAATTAGTCACCTCATCAGTTCGAACGGATGAAACATCAGTCCGAACAGATGAGGCTAAAAAATGATATTTTCTCTCCAGAATTTAATTTAATTAATCAACCTAAAAATACCAGCACAAAATCAAAACACATCAAGGTCTTCAACTCTTGAGCGCGAACAATGCGAGTCTTTAAAGCTTGAAATGCGATCAACTCTTCGACTTTTGATGATCCAATCAAGATGAAACTTTTGCACGTCGACTTAGACTTGATAAAGGTTTCTGATCTTATACACGAAACTCAAACAAAATTAGTAATTATGGAATAGTTTTAAACATCATTAAACGGAGAACAACATCCTTATGAGCCAACACTCTTGTATTTAAATAGATGAGACTTCCTCCGGTCACAAGATATCCCTAAGCTTAGCCGCAAGGCTCATAAAGCATCCAAACTTGCTCTATACAATATCAATTGAAGCAAATGCCGATGCTCTGGGATTGGATCCATATGAAACAAAGCATGCAACATACTTGATATCAAATAGATCTCTATATCACACTGTTCAATCAACATAATCGAATATTAGAACTAAAATGTAGTATCCAACTCAGAAGCTCCAGACGTCCATGCGAGCCAGGCTAACATTTACTAGTCAGATACCCTCCTCACAAGGGCATGCAATCAAAGACCAAATCAGGACAAAGTCGAGCAGAAATTCCATTGCAGGGAGTGAGAACATGTATGCGCCGCTAACGCGCAATGGCTTTGAGCGTCTCTTGGGCAAGTCCTCTATCAATAAGTACGTACAGGACGTGGTAAATTAGGAAATTGAGCTACAAGTGGAAAGGATGTATGCAGGACTTTTTCCTTGGCATTGAAAATTATTTGTGCATAAAGTATGATTGATTTCTTAGGTTTGCTTGGCAACCCTTGTTACATTTCCTAATTGGAAATTGCAGCTAAAGATTGATTCACTTCTCGCTCAAAAGAAGCCCTAGAAGGGATCAATCTAGTCTAGTATTGGAATGGCTCCATCCAGTACATGATTGAAGATGCGTTAGACTTGGACTAGCTATGAAAGAGCTTGATCTCTAGAATGCTATCTATTACCAACCATTTATCTGCCACTACAAAGTATGAAAAGGACTACTGACAACCGTGTTCACGGCCTAATAAGCGACAACTTTTCTAATTCTTATCTTTTATTTTATTATAATTACAAACAAAACCAAATAAAATATTCCGTCTGAACTACGTATAAGAAACATAAATCAACTACACCTCCCTGTTGATTCGACACCCAAAATACTACACGTAGATGGTGTGCTTACGATCGAAACAAAGCATGAAAAGGGTAATTTGAAAGCATATCATACGCATACACAATTTCGTATTTTTGGTCCAATACCTAACGACTAGGTTTCTCCCGGCGATTACTTGTCAACCTGTGTACTTGAGTTTCATCTCAAGAAAAGATAAAAAAACACAGGACTAAATACTATGTACAAGATTTAAATAACAGAATAGCAAAGATGAAATAAAAAAGACATCGAATCTACTACTAAAATTATACTCTAAAAAAGATTGAGTTACAAGAATTCATAATTAAAATAGAATACAAATTAAAGAAGTACATAAATCAATCAACCTTTTTTTTCTTCTCCCTCTAATAAAATGAAATGATAAAATCGGCTACAATAATTTGCGACCCCTTGGACGGCCGTAGGGTTCACCCTTTTATAGGTGAAGGGCAGGCAGCTAATGAGAGAAAATAAATCTTTTCTAACTCTAACCTAATCAATTCCCAAATCTAATCCTATTAAAGATCAAATATATTTTCCAACAAGAGTTCAAGACAACAAATATGAAGATTTGATCAAGAAGGATGCAACACATTTTTCTTCAAAAGTTTTAGAAGACATCAAGAGCAATCAAGTTCAGGAGCTTTTGTGTGTGTTCTTCTAGTTTAGTTTATTAAGTTGAGTAATTTATTTTATCACAAAAGAGAGAATTTCTCTTTCCGTATCTTCCTACAGGTCTGTTCGAACGGACGAGCAAATTCATTTTTGAAAGTCTCACTGCCACCTTGTCCGTTCGAACGGACCATTCCGTCCGTTCAAACAGACCAAATATTTTTAGCTATTTTAAATAATCTTTGCAATTAATAAACTTCTATTTTTAACTGTCCGTTCGAATGGACCAACCATTGTTTTCTTTTTTAAAACGCCTTCTTCTCTTTAAAAAGGGGGCAGTCTCAACCCATTTATTACCAAGTTTTTAAGCAAAATTCTCATAATTCTCTCTCTCTTGTGATAGGCTAAATTACTCTATAATCAAAGTGAGATTAGGGTGAATTAGTGAGTGAGTTAGTTGTTGGTTATTTGATTGAAAGAAATCGTTCTAAGTTTTGTCCTATCGATTCGCTACGGCAGTTCTAAATGAGCGGTGATTCGAGTTTTGTAAAATATTATTCAGATTAGTGAATCAAGGAGCCGAAAGGCATAATCGGAGAGTAGGCACTCGTGAACGCAATAAGAGCTGCTAGCGAGAATGGGTGATTAAGCCTAATGCAATCATCCTGCCGAACTTCTTTAACAGATCTGGTGTACGGTATATCTCTGTCACTTTTCGTTATTTACTTTTCTTTATCGTTATTTACGTTCAATTAATTCAACCATCAATCTTAAAAGATTGAAAATAATAGAAAGTATAAAACTATAAAGAGTTCAAAAATCACACTTCCACACGTTTTCAACATATTCAACCCCCCTTTAGGCCTCCAGGATGAAATTGTTTATATGTTGAATATTACATGAGATAATGGAGGAAACTAATTGAAATTTTTATTGTATGTGTTTCTATTATGCACGTGTGAAATATGTAATTGAATTGCTTTGCAGATGTGAAATATATAATTACCGCAACAAATTGAAATAATACTTGTACGTTGAATGTGCGGCTTCCTGAGTGTGACTGTGCCATGTGGCTCATCCTCTTAGGAGGATATGGAAGGGCGAGCGGGGTGATTGGTTCTCTTAAGGGGCAATTTGGGAAGTTGTGACTGACCGCAGAGCAAGTATCATGCCCGTCTCTTCCTTTTCCGTCCGGTTTTGTTGTTAGTCATATGAATCATTAAAATGTCAAAATTTTCATCATACATAATAAAATTTTCATGTCATTTTTCATAGGAAAAAGCTCATTTTTGCCCTCTAAACTCTTTAAAAAAGTATAACTTGCCAACCAAACTATTTTTTAAGTATTTTTGCTCCCTCAACTCTTCATGTTGAACACTTTTGCCCCCTCCATCCATTAAGTGTCCAGTCAGCTGTTAAATGGTGACGTGGTATATATATTATTTTTTTAATGTGTGACAAGGATTTATTTGAGTTCAAAAAAAAAAAAAAAAATTAAAACCCACCCCCAACAGCCCCTTGTCTCCCTTCTCTTCCCTTTCTTTCGTTCCTCTCTCTCTTTCGTCTTCCTCTCCTTCTCGGACTTGAAGAAGTCCGCCCAAATCCACCCTCCGCCGTCTAAGATCCGGCCGGCGCCGCCCAAACTCCGGCCGGCACCCCTTACCTCCCCACGTCGTGTCTATTTCTCCACCACTTATCTCATTCGTCTATTCTCTCTTCACTATTAACTCTAATTTTTATCAAATTTCAAATCCGTCCAAATTTGTTCTATTAATTGGTACATTTCCCTCTCATCATTAGTTATATTTCTACAATTCTAAATTGGACAATTCAGTACTCTAATTTTGTTAAATTTTTCATACTAAATTTGGTAAATTGAGTAAATTTGTTAAATTAATATTTTTTTTTGCGTTGGTTGTGGATATTGGCGCCGGCCGGAGTTGTAGATATCGGAGCCGGTCGGGGCTTGGGTGGAGGCTTCCATTCCCGATGGCGGAGGGTGGGTTGGGCGGAGGCTTCAAGTCAAGAGAAGAAGCGAGGAAGAAACGAAGAGGAAGAGAGGTAGAGAGAAGCAAGAGAAGGGAGAAAGAAGTGGGGGATGTTGGGTTTTAATTTTAATTTTTTTTTTTGAACTCAAATAAATTCTTGTCATCCATTAAAAAATAATATATTTACCATGTCATCAGTGCCACATCACCATTTAATAGTTAACTGGACACTTAATAGATGGAAGGAACAAAAGTACTCAACATGAAGAGTTGAGGAGACAAAAGTGATCAAAAAATAGTTGGGGGATAAATTGTACTTTTTTAAAGAGGCTAGGGGGAATAAGTGAGCTTTTTCTTTTTTCATAATATGTTCAGTGCAACATGTTTACTATGAAATTCTCAATGAATTCGTTGTTTTAGTGCTCGGTCCGACTCATTTATGTATATGATGTACCAGAGTTCACTAAGGATGACGGCAGCATGTCTTGTACTGACGTAATCCAAATTCAGTCTGATTTATTAGAATTAGGCTGGATGCCAAACTCGGTTGCTTTTATCTGTATTATATATTTAATTTGTTAATAACAATGCACCATTTTCTATTTCATGGTTCTATGTAACATAAGCTTTAACGCTAAAATGCATGCCCCTTCATCACTTATTTTAAGGGATCTACCGTAGAATCTAACTATATGTGTAACAAAAGCAAGTCACTAATATGCATGTCCCTTCATCACTTCTTTTAAGAATGTACGTAGAATCTAACTAATTTTGTAACACATGCAATAACTCACTAATATACAATGTCCCTTTATCACTCCTTTTAAGAATGTACGTGCAGAATCTAACTAATTAAGTCAGTGCACATGTCATACGTCAAGAAGGGCCACAGAAGAAGCACAAAGTGGTGAACTGAGGAGCGAGTCGTTGTCCATTACCTTGTTTGTGAGGTCATGGGGACAATGGGGAGAGAAAGGCATTCGTGAATTTATCTTTTATTAAGCACCAAACAAATGGGCACACTCTATAAGGGGTGACGAGTCACTTTCTAGGCTTGTTTCCCTCATCACCCCCATGCTACTGTTTTAGCCTTATATGGCCCTAGAACTTTGCTACATGTCGTCGAGCCCCAATATTGATGATGCATCAATGACTGTATTGGATCATAATTATTAATAAACTATAATCAGAGCAAAAAATTGGGAATGCTACGGTGTGGTGGGGTTGATTGTCCGAAGTGTAAAAGAACAAGAGAAAATATGATTGTAGGGATGTATTCATGAATGCATATTAAGACAACCATTGTATTATATGTTAACTTTTTGTCAAAATTTCAGGTTTTGTTACACTCCATAACGGAAATTAATCCCAACTCCTTATTTTTCATCTACTTTTGAGTCTCCTCAAAAGACAATTTTATCACTTTTATCTCGATCGTTCGATCAATATTTTTGTCGAATCTTAGCCATTCATTTTTTCAGATTGATTGATATTTTATGGTAACAACTGTGTGTTTATTAAAATATAATTATATGATTGGTTGAATTGGTGTTTTGTGTTCCATCCCCGATTTAGTGAGAACCGTTGTAAATTTATTTCTAACCATCAGATCTTAAACAGATGACTTCAATGAATCACGGTGCAAAGTTATGTTCAATTATTGATACCAATAGTTAATGAAAAGTTCACTTATTAAAATTAACCTCAACCCCTTATTTTTCACCTATTTTTGAGCCTCCTCAAGAGGCCACATCATCACTTTTATCTCCACCGTTCGATCAATTTTTTTTGTCAAATCTCAATCATTTATTTTCTCAAATTTATTGATATTTTATGGCAACATGTTTGTAGTTATTAAAACATAATCATATGATTGGTTGAATTGGTATTTTGTGTTCCATCCCCGATTTAGTGAGAACCGTTGTAAATTTGTTTCTGACCATCAGATCTTAATCAGATGGCTTCAATGAATTATAGTTCAAAGTTATGTTCAATTATTAATACCAATAGTTAATGACGAGTTCACTCATTAAAATATAAATAATTTTTTTTTCTTCTTTAAAAAATTATAATTCGTAATGAAATATTTTATTTCTCATGTTAAAATCATCAAATATAAATTTGTTGGAATTTTCTCTTTATTTTGAGTTCCATATTGTTATGGTTCTAATTTAATTAATATGTGAATAAAGACTATATAAAAGAACAAGTAAAAAAATGATATGCTCATTAAGTTATATCTTATACCTTATTTTTCATCTCCCTTTAAACATTCTCAAAAGATCTATCATGCCGTTAGATCAATTTTTTTTCAAATCTTAGTATTTCATTTAAATTATTACCATAATATCACATGGTAAGTTAGATTAATATTTCGTGTTATATCTCCAATTACGTGAGAACTATCATATAAATTTGTTGTAATTTTCTCTTTATTTTGAGTTCCATATTGTTATGGTTCCAATTTTTTTCCGCTAAATATGTGAATATATACTATATAAATGAAGATGTACAAAAATGTTATTCTCATTAACTTATATCTTATACCTTATTTTCCATCTCTCTTTGAGCATTCTTAAGAGACCTATTGTCAATTTTATCTCGGCTGTTGGATCAGAGTTTTTTGAAATCTTAGCTTTTATTTAAATTATTACCACAATATCACATGTACCAATAGTTAATGAAGAGTTTACTCATTAAAATATAAATAATTTTTCTTTTCTTCTTTAAAAAATTATAATTCTTGATGAAATATTTTATTTCTCATGTTAAAATCATCAAATATAAATTTGTTGGAATTTTCTTTTTATTTTGAGTTCCATATTGTTATGGTTCCAAAAAACAATTTCGCTAAAATATGTAAATATAGACTATATAAATGAAGATGTACAAAAATGATATGCTCATTAACTTATATCTTATATCCTATTTTTCATCTCTCTTTGAGCATTCTCAAGAGACCTATTTGGAATCTTAGATTTTCATTTAAATTATTATCACAATATCACATAATGACATATTGTTATGATTTTAATTTCATTTTTTCTTGATAAAATATATGAATATAGACTATCTAAAAGAACATATAATAAAATGATAAACTCATTTACTCTTATCATATTCTTTTACCCTTCTGTGAAAATTCTCAAGAGAATTATTATCAATCTTCTCTCCGCCGTCGAATCAAAAAATTGATCAAATATTAGGTTTTAATTTAAAATATTATCATAATATCACATGATTAGTTAGATTAATATTCAGTGTTATATCTCCATTATGTGAGAACTATCATCTCAAACAAAATTGTAGAATATTGAAAACTATATTATATTACTTAATGTATTAAGGGTTTCATAGTAACATATGTGTAATCCATACAATTTTAACATCTAAAAAAAATAAAAAAAATAGTTGTGACAAATTTTTTTGAAGAAAAAGAGTAATATTACATTTTCTTATGTAGTATACATATTTTTCTCATATATATAATATTAAATATAATTATTATTTTTTATTTTTTTAAAGTTAATAATCTATAATTTAATCTTATGCACTTCAACTAAAATTTTCGAAATAAATTATCTTCATTTGTTTATCTCATTCAACTAAGTCTGCTTAATACTTAATTTATTTTTCTAACATAATATGTCAAGACATAATGATATAAGAAAATCAAAGACAATAATTTTGAATTCTCATATATTATTATGTACTATGGATTCACAAACTTTAATTTTAAATTTTCATAATTGTAAGTTATACATTATTAGATTGAAATAACTATTAAAATTGAAATATTCGCCGCGAAACGCGAGCATTATCCTAGTGAGAGTAATTATTTAGTATCACGTGCAAGTTATGAGAAATTAATGATTTTAGTGAGCTTGTTATATTGTACTCCCAAATAAAAATGTGAGAAAAAGGGAAATTATAGCTTGAATATTTAGGTCTATCATTACTATGTTGTCATACGGACGGTCGGGAAAGAAGAGTTCACTTCACATGTTCGGCCATCAAAGGTTGCGTTCGTGTAGAAAAGATGTATGATCATTTCATATGAAGGATTATCAACTTGCAAAAAGGAAGTAAATTTCCAAAATTCGGCATATTGAATTACCGAATCATAGATTTCCAGATAATCGTCAGTTCAATTTGCAAAGAAACATTCACAAAGGTTCTTCTTGAGAAGGCGATTGTAATTATCAAAGTCTTCCATGGCGTTGGAAAGGTATTGATAGGGGTAATTCATATAGATATTTATCCGCTATCTTATATCTTACTTTCCGCACTTTAGTTAGTATTTTTAGTAGTTTACTTATGTTGTTACCTAAGATCCAAGTTACTGCCAAAATTATATGTGATTGTAGAAAATATGGCAAAAAGGCCAAAAAGGATGAGGAAAGAGGCGCGAGGAATCTAGGGAGCGATTGGAGAAACCATCGCATCACGGTCCCACCCGCGGGCGCGATATCACTTGACCCGTCACACGGATCATAAGGAATCAAGACTCGAAAGGAGTAGCTTATAGGAATCCAAATTAGGAAAGAAACGCAAGTGCTGGAATCATGGACTGATTTATTGGCAATTTAAGAGGAGATCTGGCAACGCCAGGCACATGTGTTCAAGAAGGAGCAGATCAGGAAAGAAGCAATCAAGATCAATTAACGTTAATGGCGAGAAGATATGTGAGGATATTCTGAAGATACTACCTACCATTTGGAGACGCTATAAATCCTAGAGGTCTCTCCCCTATAAAATCCCGTTAGACAGGACGGCTAGAGGGGGGGATTAGTGAGAGAGAGAAAGAGAGAAATACTCTGAGAGAGAGAGAGAGTAGAGAGAGAGAGAGAGAGAGAGAGAGAGAGAGAGGGAGAGAGAGAGAGATTTTTCGTTTCTGATTTCATGTATCTTGGTTTTTGTTATTGTATCATGTACTGTAACTAACTCCGCCTCCTAGGGTGCGGCGTTAGTACTCTCATCAATTCAGTATTTCAATAAGTTATCGCTCTCCTTGTCCATTATTATTATTTACTATGATATTGTTTGTGAATTGCTTAACTTTTGTCTTGAAGTGTGTAGCACGCCACACGGCTTAATATATAGGCGAGTAGGTGAAGGACCAAGAGGAGAAGTCAAAAGCTAGACTTGCGATCAACACTTGGACCGACGAGGGGAGAATGGAATATCACAGATCTCAAAGGGCTCTTACTCTGGTCAGTCATCCCGGGAGTGTGAGCACAACGATTCACTTTGAGAGCCGGCTTCACGATACCGGGGTGGATCCCCCTCATCAGCATTAATTAGAAAGACGAGGAGAGGCAACGGACAGAGATACTGAGGAGATAGACGAAACCACCAAGCCCTAGACTGCATTTCAGTAGAGAAATCTACAGATCACCCCTTGCACGAGCACTGATAACGCGAGCGTAGGACCTTTCTATTTTATTTTCTCTCAACCAACCAACCAATCGTTAGATTAGGTTTGGATTACCAACCAGTAGCTAGTTCAGTACCCCACCTTTGGCTTCCCTATGGATCGACACCACAGCTTTACTACACTGTGAGGTCGTGAGGGTGACCGAGCAAAGTGAACCTGAGATTCTAAATTTTGAATTGAGAACTGCACCTTTTATCCATACACACCACCCAGCGAACATGTGTCTATTTCTTTTGTCGATGAAGTTCAAGTCTACGACTAGAGGTTGAGATGTACGAGGTGCCATCGGTTAAATGATAAATAAGATGAAATAGAGAGTAATAAAAGTGAGTATACCGAATCTAGTGTAGATCCACGTAGATACGCTTCCCGGAAGGTGAAAGTCGCAGGGAATCATCATGAAGGTTGAGCAATCGTCCAAGTCGATAAAGCTTCGAATCGGTTGAATAGAGAGGTGATTGAGGGTTTTTGAATGGAGATTAGAAGGAGATTTGGCGATTAGAGTTGATTTGAAGTGGTTTGGGGTCCAAGAGATGTTGATTAGGGGGTTAAAAGTGTTTGGTAACCCGTAGCCATGTACGATACATGGGCAGCGGAACCGACGGGTTCAACCCTCCCTGGGATCATCGTTAAGGGAATAAAAGTATGAGATTAACTATTAAAATTCATATCTCGGATCTTCCTGATCCGCAAGACAGAGAACGGATCCTTCTCCTTCCTGAAGCTCGACTCCGCGAACCTCCTTGCTCTTCCTAGGGATGAAGAACTTGATCGCTCTCTTATCTCCAAAGTAGGAGATCTCTACTCGTATCCACGCAAACTTCAGACACACGGAATTACCGGATTGGCTAGACGAGTCCAGAAATACTTTTCGAAAGTATCTCTAAACTCTCTCTCTATTTATGTATAAGACGACCTCTAAGACTTGAGAATTGTGTGTAGAATAGAGAGGGGCTGCCTCTCTATTTATACTAGAGAGGAAGGCGAATAATTGCTCAGTTACCATATCTGAAAACCTAATTTTCTGCGCATATTTTGTTCTTAACGGAAGGGTTCTAAAACTGCGAAAACCTTGCTGCCAAGAAACTGGAACCTTCCGTTCCGAACGGAATCCTTCCGTTCAGAACGGTAGTGCGCTGTTTTGCACAATCAATCATCTAATGATTGCTTATTTCATTCACCAATTTATACATCTCATGTACAATGTTTTCAGGTATTTTCATCTCGTATGAATGGAGTTCACTGTGTGACCGTGTATGTTCCATTTAACGCTGGTAACGATCTACTAAAGATCGTAAGTCATGAGTGTAGGATTAGTGCCCTACGCCAAATGCATTTGTACTAGGAAATGGATTATGTATTAAGACATTATTATTTATTCAATAAAGGTTTTTTCATATATATCTGGGTGTATAGGTTGTGAATGTAAATCTTATATCAACAAAGAATGACACTTCGGGTTCACGTCATCAGAATACGTGATTCTGATAGTAGAACTGTGAACCAACGAATGACATTCTAAATGTCCCTAGTGATATATAGGATGTTTATAGAGATAGACATACTTCAGGTAAGAAGCTACATATCCACACTAGTATATTCACAGGCTGGATGATCATGTTCTGCTGATCATGAAAATAGAGATGTCAAGTCTGGAATATAGGTACATGTTAGAGAACATATACTGGACTGACCACATTATGAGAATATGCATGGTATATGTCATTAGTGCTTCTCATATGAATAATGTGCTTGTTCCTACGACCTGAGATCACCATGGATTCCTGTATGTAAAACTGCATACTTTAATATGATCCTACGTCATCCGTAATGGGATGATCATTAGGGTCATCGTTAGGTATGCATTGAATCATGACGAGGAATGTGAGTGACCAAGATGGGATTTGTTTCTCTCGTCATGAGGGAGATATCTCTCGGCCCCTTGATGAACTAGGACTGAAGGAAATGCATGGCCATGCTCAAAATGGATTAACATGTGTTGTTAATATCATTTTGTATTTACTCAGTCTAATTCTCGATCAGGAAAGAGACTTTCATCAAACTCAAGGATCACATACTTCCATGCCTTGTGATCAAGATATATATCGCAGAACAAAACGAATAAGCAAACGTCTATTCAGATAGGTTTATGATCGCTGATTATTTCATTTAACATGGGTAGTCATGACATCAGTCTAGAGGTTACTCATGACTTACGATCTTTTGAAGATCGTTGCCAGTGTTAAATGGAACCTACACGGTCACACAATGAACTCCATTCGTACGGGATGAATATACCTCAAAACAGTTATACATATGATGTATAAATTGGTTAACGAAATAATCAATTATTGGATAATTGATTGAACAAAACATTACCATATTATGTTGGCAACGGAACAGTTCCGTTCCCAACGGAATAGATATGGAAACTGTAATAACCTTAGTTGCCAAGTATTTCGTTATGGAAATACATATTCCGTTGGCAACGGAATAGTTTCGTTGGCAACGGAATAGGCGCAGATTAGGGTTTTAGTTATGGTAATTGAGCAATCGTTCACCTCTCTCTCTAGTATAAATAGAAGAGCAGAGTCTCTCTATTCAACACACAATTCATAAACCTTAGAGGCCGTTTGTTACACAGAAAAGAGAGAGAAAGTTTTGAGAGATTTCGGAAAGTATTTCCGGACTCGTCTAGCCGAGTCCGGTAATTCCGTGCGTCTGAAGTTCGCTTGGATACGAGTAGAGGTTCTCTATCTTGAGAACTTGCGAGCGATCGATCTTCATCCCTAGGAGAAGCAAGGAGGTTCGCGGATAGAGCTTCAGGAAGGAGAAGGTTGCAAGTCAGAAAAGTTCAGACCTACATCCGTTCTTTGTCTCGCGGATCAGGAAGATCCGAGGTATAAGTTTTAATAGTTAATCTCGTACTTTTATTCCCTTAACGTAGATCCTAGGGCGGGTTAAATCCATAGACTCCGCTGCGCATGTAACGTACATGGTTATGGGTTTCCCAACAGTGGTATCAGAGCGTTCGTTAAGGAAATAATAATCGATTATATATTTAAAATTTAGTAAATTCTAGTATAATAAATTTTAGGGTTTTGAAAATATTATTTCAAAACATCACGGAAATAGTTTCTAGGAATATAATATTGGATATTATGATTTTCTAGAGTTTCGAAAAATAGTTTTTCGAAATCTGTTTTGGAAACGGAACTAAAACTAAAGGTAATACGAATTTCCAGCACGTCTCCGTTGAGAACGGAATAGTTCCGTTCGCAACGGAATAATGCTGATTTTGCGAGAAACCCGAATTTTTGTTATACACGGAATTTAAATATACAAATATGGTATGAGCTTTAGATCTATGATTGTTCTGTGATGTAATCTTGTGTGTGAATGCTTGTAATTTTATTTAATATCTATGGCAACCAGTGAGTTGTCCAAAGTTATAATTATGGCAACCGGTGAGTTGTCCAAAATTGTAAATTACTTTTTCTAGTAATAGGATAGTTGTTAGGGTAGATATTATATCAAGACAAGGATCTTGGCGCAATCTTCGGAAGATGGCATTGGATCTTGGCACACACACAACGAAGGGTTCGTTGAAGATTACTCCTGCAATCTAAAGATAGATCTAGGATTAGGAACCTCATGATCGCTCGTGAGGAATATGCTCATACCATATTTAACTTAGTTTCTGTGATGTTTATATTTATAAATCTAAAACAAAATCTTTTAGAATGTTAAGTAAGGAAGTGCCCCCATGTCACCGAGCCCTTAGTACTTAGACAGTCTTCCATGTGGGTCATGCCAAAGCTGAGCATATGGGGGATTGTCTTTGTAAAGGAGGGTATGCGGGAAATGGCGTCCAGCATGGGTCATGCAAAAGCTGAGTGTGCTGGACTCTATTTCGCCGATAATCATACATGATTAAACTTAACTGAGCAAGCAAGTCGGACTTGGGCTCAGGGCATAAGATGGAATAATATACCGGGCGTATGATGCTCATTCCATAAAAGGGAAGAGTTGTATATGATACAATTAGAAGTGTTCCTACCTAAATAGTTGTGTATTGAGGGTTGCGCCAAAGCGCACTTAATACTCAATGAAATACGGATCTTGACTCACTATGAAACCTCATCTAATTGAAGTTTCCGAATCAATACTACTGAAGGTGGTTGATTTGAAGAAAAATAGTCGGAGTACCATATAAGAAACACCAAAACAACCCCAAATGAATAAATAATAATGGCACTTTACATTTTAACTTGTAGAATAATGGCAAATAATAATAACTTGAGAAAGATAAGCTCAATGGGTCTAACTTTCTTGACTGGTTTAGAAACCTGAGAATTGTTGTCAAGGCTGACAATAAACTGTATGTCATAGAAGAGGCTTACCCAGAGGAACCAGAACAGGGAGCCGCAAGGGCTGCCCGAGATGCGTATGCTAAATACGTCAAAGACGACACAGAGATAGCTTGTCTCATGCTAGCGACCATGACCTCCGAGCTTCAGAAGCAACTGGAGGATATGGGTGCTTACGATATGATCGTAACTCTCAAGGAAATGTTCCAAGAGCAGGCTAGAGTTGAGCGCTACAAAGCGATCGTCTCTCTGACTGATACGAAGATGGTTGAAGGTTCATCTGTGAGTGCTCATGTACTCAAGATGAAGAGCTATCTTGATCAATTGGA
This sequence comes from Juncus effusus, assembly GCA_027726005.1. Taxonomy (NCBI): domain Eukaryota; kingdom Viridiplantae; phylum Streptophyta; class Magnoliopsida; order Poales; family Juncaceae; genus Juncus; species Juncus effusus. Next base: position 9,093,098 of record CM050893.1, read on the forward strand.
AAGGCTTGGTTCATCTATGCCCAGAGAATTGGCTGTTGACATAATTCTCGGGTCGTTGCCTCCTAGTTTTAAGCAATTCATCATGAACTATAATATGCATCAGATGGAGAAATCCATCACCGAGTTGCATGGGATGCTTAAGAACGCACAGGAGGACATGAAGACAAATGTTGTCAAAGATGTCCTAATGGTTCACAAGAAGAAGGGTAAGAAGACCGGGAACAACATCAAGGGTAAAGGCAAGGTGTTGCCTAAACCTAAGATCAAGAAAGACAAGGTGGGAGTTTGCTTCCATTGCAACAAGGTTGGCCATTGGAAGAGAAATTGCAAACTCTATCAGGACGAAATCAAGAAGGGTAGTGTGACTACCGCTTCAGGTATTTTTGTTATTGAAACTAATTCACTTTCTCCTAAATCTTGGATATTGGATACCGAATGTGGTACTCATATTTGTAATGATGTGCAGGAACTACAAAGAAGTAGAAGATTAGCTAAGGACGAAGTCGACCTGCATGTGGAAAATGGAGCAAGAGTTGCTGCATTAGGCGTAGGAACTTATTTATTGACTTTACCTAGTGGACTTGTATTTGTACTTAATAATTGTTATTTTGTACCTGCTATGAGCAAAAATATTATTTCTATTTCTAGACTAGCTTTGGATGGTTATAAATTTGTTATTGAGAATAATAATTGTTCTATCTTAAAGGATTATCTTTTCTATGGAAATGTTCTATTAGAAAGAGGTCTTTACGTGCTATCTTAAGAAAGAGAATTATAAGTTCATATATAACATTAACACTAAACGATTTAAACTGAATGACTCAAATACAACATACTTCTGGCCTGTCGCTTAGGCCATATAAATGGGAAACGCATTTCTAAACTCCACTCTCATGGACTTTTAGATTCATTTGATTTGGAATCATTTGAGACGTGCAAGTCTTGTTTACTTGGCAAGATGACTAAGAAACCCTTCACAAAAGTTGGTGAAAGGGTCAATAACTTATTAGAACTCATACATACTGATATATGTGGACCAATGAGTACGCCGGCTAGAGGTGGGTATCGGTACTTCATAACTTTCACGGACGACTTCAGTAGATATGGTTATGTATACCTGATGAAGCACAAGTCTGAATCCTTTGAAGTGTTCAAAGAATTTAAGAATGAAGTACAAAATCAACTTGGCAAGAAGATTAAAGTACTTCGATCTGATCGAGGAGGCGAATATCTGAGTCAGGAATTTGAGGATCATCTCAGAGAATGTGGAATAGTTTCACAACTGACTCCTCCAGGAACTCCTCAGTGGAATGGAATGTTCGAAAGGAGGAATCGAATGATGAGTCAAACGAGTCTTTCGATGTCTTTCTGGGGTTACACTCTTGAGACTGCCGTATTCATACTGAACAGGATTCCATCCAATGCGGTTCAAAAGACGCCATATGAGATGTGGACGGGGAAAGGCCCCAAGTTGTCTTTTCTTAAAATTTGGGGATGTGAGACTTATGTCAAACGTCAGTTTTTCGATAAACTCGGACCCAAATCTGATAAGTGCCTGCTTGTAGGATATCTTGAGGAAACTAAAGGGTATTACTTTTATCACCCATCGGAGAACAAAGTGTTTGTTGCTCGCAATGGAGCCTTCTTGGAAAGAGAGTTTATCTCTATGAGAAGCAGTAGGAGTGAAGTACAACTCGAAGAAATTCGAGACTCACCTACAGATACAGAACCTGTGGCGGAAGACCAAACAAGCTCTCAAAGAGTTGGCGAGCTTGAAACACAACAGACTCAACGTAGATCTAGTAGAATTCGTCATGAGCCCGAGAAATCAAGATATAATTAATATTAAACTATTAAAATACAATATATTTATCCATTAAAAAAATCCATTGAAAAAAATCCATTAAAAAAAATCCTTAAAAAAACCCATTAAAAAAATCCATCAAAAACGCTATTCAGACCGCTACACCGCAACACACACACGCAACACCGCTATTGCGGACCGCTACACCGCTAAATCGTCGAAAAACGCTACACCGCAACAAAACCGCTGCGCGCAGCGTTTAGCTTCCAAAAACCACTATAGCGCCGCTATTGCGCCGCTACAGACCGCTATTTGCAACACTGCATAATCCATTTTCTAGTACAAATGCATTTGGCCTAGGGCACTAATCCTACAATCTCCCACTTGCACTAGGCCAACTCTAAGCATCTTGTGCCCATCGACCTCACATGACCCTCATGCTTCGCTCGTGGGAGTGGTTTAGGTAATGGATCGGCGACATTGTCATCCGATGGCACTCTACACATTTTAACATCACCCATTTGTATGATCTCTCTGATAAGATGGAAGCGTCGCAGTATGTGCTTGGACTTTTGGTGAGATCTCGGTTCCTTTGCTTGTGCGATCGCTCCATTGTTGTCACAATATAGATGCACTGGTTCCGATATGCTCGGAACTACTCTTAGTTCCTCCAAAAATTTCTTTATCCAAACAGCTTCTTTAGCCGCTTCTGCAGCGGCTATATACTCTGCTTCCGTTGAAGAATCTGCTACAGTACATTGCTTGGAACTCTTCCATGTCACTGCGCCTCCATTTAGGCAAAATAAATAACCTGATTGCAATCTAAAGTCATCTGAGTCTGTCTGGAAGCTTGCGTCAGTGTAACCCTTTACAACGAGCTCATCTTCTATACCTCCATAGACTAGGAACAGGTCCTTAGTTCTTCGTAAGTATTTAAGGATTCTTTTAACAGCTATCCAGTGACTTTCACCTAGATTAGACTGAAACCTGCTTGTTGCACTCAATGAGTAAGACACATCTAGTCTAGTACATATCATGGCATACATGATAGATCCTATAGCCGAAGCATATGAGATCTTATTCATGCGTTTTCGTTCCTGCTCACTTGTAGGATACTGTATCTTACTGAAAGAAACGCCATGTGACAAGGGCAAAAATCCTTTCTTGGATTCTTGCATTCTGAACCATTTCATGACCTTGTCTAAGTATGTACTTTGACTCAGTCCTATAAGCCTTCTAGATCTATCTCTATAGATCCTGCTTCCTAGCACGTATGAGGCTTCTCCTAGGTCTTTCATCGAGAAATTATCTCCCAACCATTTCTTGACGTTCAATAATGTTGGGACGTCATTTCCTATGGTAATATGTCATCTACGTAAAGCACCAGGAATACTACCGTGCTCCCAATGAACTTCATGTAAACACAAGGCTGACCTTCACTTTTGGTAAAATCAAAACTTTTGATGACTTCATCAAAACGAAGGTTCCAGCTTCGAGACGCTTGCTTCAATCCATAGATGGATTTCTGAAGCTTGCAAACCTTACCAGAATTCTTAGGATCGACAAAACCCTCGGGTTGCATCATATGCACGTCCTCGGTCAAATTTTCGTTTAGGAAAGCTGTTTTGACATCCATTTGCCATATTTCATAGTCATAATATGCTGCTATGGCTAATAGAATTCTGATGGATTTAAGGATAGCTACAGGTGAGAAAGTTTCGTCATAGTCAATACCATGAACTCGTTTGAAACCTTTCGCCACAAGCCTTGCTTTGTAGGTTTGTACCTTTCCATCCACGTCAGTCTTCTTCTTGAAGACTCACTTACATCCGATGGTCTTCAAGCCTTCGGATGGGTCAATCAAATTTCAAACTTGATTGTCCTGAATGGATTGCATCTCGACTCTCATGGCCTCTAACCATTTCTGAGAGTCAGGACCTTTCATAGCATCTTGGTAGGACGTGGGTTCATCATCTATGAATGTCACATCATCATTATTAGACACGAGAAATTTGGCAAGAACATCTCAAAGTTTTATTGTTAATATTTTAATATTAATCATATTTTAGTGTTGCATATTTCTTCTTTTAATTTTGTAGTGTATATATTACATAGTGGTATATAGGAAAAAATAATATTTACACATATTATCCGCTATAAAAATGTATCTCCGCAACATCTGCGCTATACGCAATTCGCTACATGAAAATCCTAAACGCAACACACCGCTAAACGCTATTTGCAACCTTGGGATTATGTATTAAGACATTATTATATATTCAATAAAGGTTGTTTCTTATATATCTGGGTGTATGGGTTGTGAATGTAAATCTTATATCAACCAAGAATGACACTTCGGATTCACGACATCAGAATACGTGATTCTGATAGTAGAACTGTGAACCAACGAATGACATTCTAAATGTCCCGAGTGATATGTAGGATGTTTATAGAGATAGACATACTTCAGGTAAGAAGCTACATATCCACACTAGTATATTCACAGGCTGGATGATCATGTTCTGCTGATCATGCACATAGAGATGTCAAGTCTGGAATATAGGTACATGTTAGAGAACACGTACTGGACTGACCACACTATGAGAATATGCATGGTATATGTCATTAGTGTTTCTCATATGAATAGTGTGTATGTTACTACGACCTGAGGTCACCATGGATTCCTGTATGTGGAATTGCATACTTTAATATGATCCTACGTCATCCGTAATGGGATGATCATTAGGGTCATCATTAGGTATGCATTGAATCATGACGAGGAATGTGAGTGACCAAGATGGGATTTGTTCCTCTCGTCATGAGGGAGATATCTCTGGGCCCCTTGATGAACTAGGACTGAAGAAAATGCATGGCTATGCTCAAAATGGATTAACATGTGTTGTTAATATCATTTTGTATTTACTCAGTCTAATTCTCGATCAGGAAAGAGATTTTGATCAAACTCAAGGATCACATACTTCCATGCCTTGTGATCAAGACATATATCGTAGAACAAAAGGAATAAGCAAACGTCTATTCAGATAGGTTTATGATCGCTGATCATTTCATTTAACATGGGTAGTCATGACATCAGTCTAGAGGTTACTCATGACTTACGATCTTTAGAAGATCGTTGCCAGTGTTAAATGGAACCTACACGGTCACACAATGAACTCCATTCGTACGGGATGAATATACCTCAAAACAGTTATACATATGATGTATAAATTGGTTAACGAAATAATCAATTATTGGATAATTGATTGAACAAAACATTACCATATTCTGTTGGCAACGGAACAGTTCTGTTCCCAACGGAATAGATATGGAAACTGTAATAACCTTAGTTGCCAAGTATTTCGTTATGGAAATACATATTCCGTTGGCAACGGAATAGTTCCGTTGGCAACGGAATAGGCGCAGATTAGGGTTTTAGTTATGATAATTGAGCAATCGTTCGCCTCTCTCTCTAGTATAAATAGAAGGGCAGAGTCTCTCTATTCAACACACAATTTAGAAACCTTAGAGGCCGTTTGTTACACAGAAAAGAGAGAGAAAGTTTTGAGAGATTTCGGAAAGTATTTCCGGACTCGTCTAGCCGAGTCTGGTTATTCCGTGCGTCTGAAGTTCGCGTGGATACGAGTAGAGGTTCTCTATCTTGAGGACTTGCGAGCGATAGATCTTCATCCCTAGGAGAAGCAAGAAGGTTCGCGGATCGAGCTTCAGGAAGGAGAAGGTTGCAAGTCAGAAAAGTTCAGACCTACATCCGTTCTTTGTCTCGCGGATCAGGAAGATCCGAAGTATAAATTTTAATAGTTAATCTCGTACTTTTATTCCCTTAACGTAGATCCTAGGGCGGGTTAAATCCATAGGCTCCGCTGCGCATGTAACGTACATGGCTATGGATTTCCCAACAATGAGTAACCTCTAGACTGATGTCATGAATAACCATGTTAAATGAAATGATCAGCGATCATAAACCTATCTGAATAGGTATTTTGTTCTTGTTTCTAATTAGCAGGGAGTCCTTCCTTGTTCGATGGGTTTGACATCTGCCTTGTTTAGGTTCTTCATCATCTAGAAGACTGTCACTTATCCTCAGACTATTCTAGCATCAAGAGTCATGATGTATTCTGCGGAAGTCCTTTCTCCGCCAACTCACCACGATCGCCTTACTTCATGCTTAAAATGCAAGGGTCTCTCACTTGTTCTTGTACGGAGGGGCTCTTGCTTAATCCTCCTGAAGCAGGTGTTCTGTTCCTCCTGACTCCTTGGCACAGTCCCCGAAGGAGAACGACACTTCCGTACTTGCTCTAGCAAGTTATGTTTTGTTGTTCGAGTCGACAGGGTTTCACCTCTAAAGTCTCAGATGATGGGGAAAGTAATTCAGCACTGGCCCGTCAGTCTTTACCACGCAGTCTAACACCAAGGTGCTAGGTCTAGGCCTAGAGACCTGGTTTCTCCTAGCTTACTTCCTACTAACCTGTATACCAGGAATATGTCTCAGATTGGAGTGAAAAAGTACAAAACAAAATATTAAGTTCAAAACGTAAACAACACAAATAAATATGAGATTAAAAAAATATTGATACTACTACTCAAACTCTAACCTAGAAAGGGGTTTAGTTACGAGACTACATATCTAAATCCAAAGATAAATAAAGTGATACATGAAACAATACAATTTTGTTTGTCTTTCTCTTATAATGAATTCGTCTCCGACTATAAACTATGATTTGTGACTCTAATTTGCGAAATTATGACCGGCCGTAGGGGTCACCCTTTTATGGGTGAAGGGCCGGTCTTATGAAAAGAAGAAATAAATCTACCTAAAATCTAATCAAATCTAAACCCTAAATCTAATCCCCAATCAAAGATCCAATCAAATATTCTCTTGCCGTCAAATCCCGATTGAAGATCAAATCTCATCTTTGATTTATTCTTCTTGCCAAAAGAGTACGTTCTTTCCGCACAATCAGAACTAGAATGCTAAATATGCACCTTCCGGAAGAATCATTTGTCACCTTCTAAATTTGAACATGACAATCCCAACCTCGACCGCTACAAGGCAACGACCCATGGTTGCTGCAATAGCTATCGTGGTTGCGGTAGTGAAAACCAGGCCAGCAGGCCTGGCTCACGATGCATTTTCGGCTCCCCTCTATGTAGCTCTGAATTGCTCCTTTTAAGCTCATTTTGACCAAATTTCGCTTATTCCCTGAAATTAAAGACAAACATAAGCAATAACTAATTTCAAATAAAAACAAACTTAAAATAATATAAAAAGTGATGAAAGTAAGATATAAAGGGAGTAAATATATACTAAAATATAGATATGAATTTGGCCGATATTTTGCATGCTGCAGCACTAATTAGAATAAGACCAACTGCTTATCATAAATATTCCCCGTTTCAACTTGTAAATGGCCAACATTCAAACATATCCCATTTGAGAACTTTTGAGTGTGCCGTATTGATGTGCTAGGTGTGTAGAGATAAAAATAGGTCCCAATTTGAATTTATAGAACTAAGTTTACTGCGCGGTCGTCCTCATGACCTTGTGTTGTAGTAAGATGGGGTGTCGATCCACAAGGAGGCCAAAGGTGGAGCACCGGACTAGAGTTTGGTATACATTCCGGACCGATCTATTTGGTAGGTTGGTTGTACAGAGAAAGTAAATAAAGTAAAGAAATTCATAAAGGAAAAAGGCCGCGCTCATGTTTTTAGTACTCGCGCGGAGGGTGATGCCGCTTATTGTCCTTGTAGAGAGAAGTCTACGGCTTGGTGGTTTCGTCTATCTCCTTAGTTGTTTCTTTCAGTTGCTTCTCCTTTACTTCTCGCTGTTGCTTATGAGTGACATCCACCCTGTTATCGTGAAGCAGGCCGTCGCAGTGAATCATTGTGTCTACGCCCCCAAGTAATTGCCCGATCAAGGTGAAAACCCCTTGATATCAATGGCATTCCTTGCTCCACTCGGACGTCCCGGCTACTGTTGTGCCTCATCGGTCCAAGTCATGTTTACAGATCTGGCTTTTGATTTCTCCTCTCAGTACTTCGCCTACTTGCTTGAGTTTCAAGAGATGTGGCGTTCTACACACTTCTAGATAAGAATTAAAACACACAAACAAAATCACAGCAATAGCAATAGGTAAAGAAGAAAACAACTTAATGGAGAACTAGATTAATAAGACTATTAACACCACATGGGGCGGGATAGTTACAGTACACGGTACTTAAACTAGAATCAAGATACATAGAGGTAGATAAAGTAAAGCTCCCTAATACTAGTCTGCAGTACACGGTCTCTCTCTCTCTCTCTCTCTCTCTCTCTCTCTCTCTCTGTGTGTTTCTCTCTTCGAATTGTCCCCTCTTGTGCCGTCCCATATATGGTCTTTTTACAGGAAGGAGACCTTTAGGGTTTCCACCGTCCCAAGATGGCAGGAACCATATCCGGAGAGCCATGCAAACCTTCATGTAATAACTCCTTGATTGATCCTTTCCTGATCTGCTCCTTCTTGATCGTGCCCATCTGGCATTGCTAGATTTTCCTTCTTAATTGCCAATTAAATCTTCAATCAGTCCGTGAATTCAGCCTTGGAGTTTCTTTCTTGTTTGGCAACCGTCGAGCCTCTCTACTTAAGTTCTGATTCCTTGTGATCTGCACTGCCGGGTCGAATGATACCGCGCCCGTGGGTAGGATCATGGTGCGATGTTCGCTCCAATCACGCTCTAGCTTCCTTGCGCCTCTTTTAGTGTCTTTTTTGGCAGTTTTGCTCCAATTTCTGCAATCACACATGATCTGGATAGTAACTTAATTTTTGAACTAAAACATCAGTAAAAAACTAAAAATACTAATAAAATTGTAGACGGTAAGATACAAGATAGACGGTAAACATCTATATGAAATACCCCTATCAGGTATATGTTTCGATAGCTCCACCACAACGCACAAAATGGGTCCACAAAGAATATTGGCAATTTATGTTGGTTTTAAATCCTCATCGATTATGAAATACCTTGAACCATTAACTGGAGATTTATTTACTGCAAGATTTGCTAATTGTTAATTTGGTGAGATCGTATACCCAGCATTAGGGGGAGATAAACAAAAACTAGAAATACAAGAAATTACAAGGAATATAACATCTAATGGGAAATCCGTAGCCATGTACGTTACATGCGCAGCAGAACGTACGGGTTAAACACTCCCTAGTATCATCGTAAAGGAAATAAAGGTACGACATTAAGCTATTAAAATTTATAGCTCGGATCTTCCTGATTCGTGAGACAGAGAACGGATGTAGGTCTGAATGATTCCGACAAGCAACCTTCTCCTTCTTAAAGCTCGACTCCGTGAACCTCCTTGCTCTCCCTAGGGATTAAGAACTTGATCACTCGCTTATCTCCAAAGTAGGATATCTCTACTCGTATCCACGCGAACTTCAGACACGCGGAATAACCGGACTCGGCTCGACGAGTCCGGAAATACTTTCCAAAATTACCTCACAAAACTCTCTCTCTATTTCTGTATCACGACGGCCTCTAAGGCTTGAGAATTGTGTGTTAAATAGAGAGGGGTTGCCTCTCTATTTATACTAGAGAGGGAGGTGAATGATTGCTTAGTTACCATAAGTGAAAACCCTAATCATGCGCCTATTCTGTTCCCAACGGACCTATTCCGTTCCCAATGGAATAGGTGTTTCCTTAATAAAAATCTTGGCTGCCAAAGAATAAGAACTTTCCATATCCATTCCGTTGGGAATGGAACTATTTCGTTGCTAATGGAATGGTGTTGTTTTCTTCAATCAAATAATCAATAGTTGATTATTTCGTTCACCAATTTATACATCACATATATAACTGTTTTGAGGCATTTTCATCCCGTATGAATGGAGTTCATTGTGCAACCGTGTAGGTTCCATTTAACGCTGGCAATGATCTTCTAAAGATCGTAAGTCATGAGTAACCTCTAGACTGATGTCATGACTACCCATGTTAAATGAAATGATCAGCGATTATCAACATATCTGAATAGACGTTTGCTTATTCCTTTTGTTCTAAGATATATGTCTTGATCACAAGGCATGGAAGTATGTCATCCTTGAGCTTGATCAAAGTCTCTTTCCTGATCGAGAATTAGACTGAGTAAATACAAAATAATATTAACAACACATGTTAATCCATTTTGAGCATGGCCATGCATTTCCTTGAGTCCCAGTTCATTAGGGGGGCCAAAGATATATCCCTCTTGACCAGAGGAACAAATCCCATCTTGGTCACTCACATTCCTCGTCATAATTCAATGCATACCTAATGATGACCCTAATGATCATCCCATTACGGATGGCGTATGATCATATTAAAGTATGCAGTTCCTCATACAGGAATCCATGGTAACCTCAGGTCGTAGGAATAACTATTCATATGAGAATCACTAATGACATATACCGTACATATTCTCATAGTGTGGTCAGTCCAGTATGTGTTCTCTAACAAGTACCTATATTCCAGACTTGACATCCCTATGTCCATGATCAGCAGAACATGATCATCCAGCCTACGAATATACTAGTATGGATATGTAGCTTCTTGCCTGAGGTACGTTTATCTCTATAAACTTCCTACATATCACTAGGGACGGTTTAGAATGTCAATCATTGGTTCACAGTTTTACTATCAGAATCACGTATTCTGATGGCGTGAACCTGAAGTGTCATTCATGGTCGATCTAATATATGTAATATATTAGTCACCCATACACTCATTCATATATGAACTGAATAAATGTGTTTCTCATAATCTTTAGTTTAACACTTTGGCCTAGGACATAATTCCTTCATCATCAATGTCTGAATGAGATCCTCGAACAAATTAATCTGATCAACTAGTAGTTTAGAAATTATTTATTTGCAACAAATTGCAAATCAATTACTAGATATATTTATTGAAATGAGTAACTAAATCATATATTCAAGCATTAAATGCTCCTGCTCGAATTGAAATACCCTCGGATAAATCTAACAATAATAAGTGTCAGAAGCGGGTTCAACCAATCAGTTCCAAGGATAAAAATCCAAGGAAGAAGCAAGAGAATGATAATAAAGTTGGCACAACTGAAATTATTAATAATTCTGAAATAATAAATTCTCATGAAGAGGATATTAAAGGTAAAAGTGTAGAGAACATAAATAATAAAATCAATTTTGAAAAAATTCAGGTACCTGACAACATTGATAGTGTTGAAAATGAAGATGGAACCAAAATGAAATTATTATTGATGGGAATTTGGCACATGCGAACGCAATAGATTTAATCAATGAAAATGATGATCAAGAACCAAAATCAATTGAAGAATGTCAACAAAGAAAAAATTGGACAAAATGAAAAGATTCAATTCAGGCAGAATTAAACTCACTAGAGAGAGACGTGATGTTTTTGGACCCAAAGGTATGCAACAAGTAGGATATAAGCTTTGAAATAACGTGTATTCGATTCATGGCGACTACTCCAAACAACCGACTTCAAGCTGCGTACCCTGACAAGCTTGACGGTAAGAATTGGATTGTCCAGAAAAGATGCATGATGAACGCGTTTGATCTTCACGGTCTTTGAAAGGTAGTGGAAAATGATTTTACTGTACATTTTGTAAAAGATAGTACCACAACCTACACCGATGATACTAAAATAAACATGACACTTGATATTATGGCACAAAATCATTCTCACAAATATAATTAATACATTATGTGTAATAACCGATCGTTGTCTTAATTCAAATGAAATGTTGAAAGCTCTCCTAAATAGATTTGAGGGAAATAATCAAATGAAGAGAAATAAATTAATTCGACTAGAACAACAATTTGATTGTTTTCGGATGATCGAAGGTGAACCCGTCGAGGATATGTACATTCGGATATCACATATCCAAAACTGATTCACCGCTTTAGGAGAGAAACTAACGGATGATCGAATTGTAGGGAAATTGATCAGGGCGATGCCACCGAGTTGGGAAGCACTTCGAGCGTCATTGGAGACGATGTTAGCAACACAAAAGATCAGGCCGGAAGATCTTGTCGACTATTTCCGAAATTTTGAGAACCGACTCAAGCAGATGGGGTCGATTCACAACCCAAAACCGTGGCGATGCCGGCAACCAACTCGAACGACGAGGATGATGAAATGACGTGCTTGGTGCGACAATTCGGCAATTTTCGACCACGAGAGAAGCGGTTTAACGATAATCGCCGTTGCAACAATTTAAAGACGTACTGTTTCGATCGCAACAAGAAGGGACACACCATCGACAATTACTACACACTCCACCCCGAACTCGCTCCTTGGAACAAGAAGGATGGCGAGAAACGTGACGGGCGATCTGATGATCGACGCAAGCAACGTGAAGGATGATCCGATGATCGACACTATAAAAGGAGTGAAAAGAGGCATGATGACCGCGGGAAGGAGAAGAACAAGAAGTAAAAAAGTCACTCCACCAAAGTGGCCGTGTAGGGAGATGAGTCGAGTGATTCATCCGATGTCTCTGCTGTAGATTTTGACTCCGAATCGGACATGGTTAATGTCGCATTCATGGCATTCGACAATGTAGATGAGTTGTGTGAACGGGCAATTCAAGAGATGCTTCGCATGCAAGGACGACTTCCACCTCCTCCTCCTCCTCCTCCTCCTCCCACGACAACTTCAATCAACACAACATCCTCTGGTTCTTCCCGCGACATGAGTCGTGCTAGATCCCACTATTAATTATGTTTTCGATGAGATAAAGATTCCAAGTTATGATCAATTAATTGAAAATATAGAACCCGGAACCCACGATGAACTAAAATAAGAATTGAAAAGGTTTTTGGAGTCTCTTATCAGTACCCAAGAACACCTAATTGTATCTGAATCCTCGGTAAAGTCGTATAAGGCACAAATGAAAGAATTTAAAAAATTAAATTTAATAAATAATAATGACTTAAGCAATAATAATAATTTTGAATGTGAAAAATTAAAAATTGAAATATGTCATCTAAAAATCGAACTTGTAAGTCTTAAAAGTGAAAATAAATCCCTCAAGTCCGCTTGTACTAGAAATGTCACAAACAGATTTGATTTAGACAATATATTAATAGGTCAAAAACCAAATGATAAATCCGGTCTAGCGTTCATGAAAGAAATCGGTACTAAACCCGTTTCTTCAAAACCTAAAGACCAAACAATAAAAAGAGAGCTCAATCAACCTAAGGGTAGAGGAAGTGCATTGTTCTACCGAGATTATTCGGAAGGTAAAAATCCTAAAAGTCTAATCGCAAAATCGAGCTCCCAAACATTACACTAAAGAACACCAAAAACAAAATTTCTCAAATTCAAACAATATTGCAAAAACAACTAATTTTCAAAAACAAATAATTTTGCAAAACCAACTGTTTTTAGTGCCAAGTCGACCGACCAAAACATAGGAAAGCCGAGTTTACTTACCATTATAAAAAATATTTCGTGAAAGATACTGAAGAGACTTCGAACCCCACTTGTTCTTTTTGTAACTATTGTTGCAAAATTGGTCGTATCTCGCTAGAGTCTCTTGCGTAAACCCACATATTCTTCAAAATTTATTTGGATGCGTAAAGATAGAAACACTAGTGGCTCTACCTCCACTACGGAGGTACCAAAGTCTATCAAGATGCTTCGGTAAGCTCCCCCACCCCCCCCCCCCCCCTCCAATTTAACCTTAGCCATATTCCACGGGGGGGAGAGGGGGGGGGACTATGAGCAAGAAATCATGTTAGTTAAACAATATTTTTATTTTTAACTAATAGGCTTTCTTGTAGATATGCCTAAGTTTATCGTGTAAGACTAACCAGTGGTGTTTGGATAGTGGTTGTTCTCACCATATAACCTGGGATAAGAGTAAGTTCAAGACCTTGAGACCCTTCGACGGAGGAGATGTCAAGTTTCGCGGAAATAAGAAAGGGAAGATTGTTGGCATGGGCTCGATCGGCACAAGTAATTGGACATTGGAGAATGTCTATTTTGTGGTAGGACTTAAACATAACCTAATTAGTATAAGTAAATTATGTGATGCATGATATTATGTGAAATTCGATAACATGAATTGTCATGTGACTCGAAATTCAGATAATGCCACTGTTTGTATGGGAAAAAGAAAGGGTAATCTTTATTTCTTTGACTTTCATTCTTTTGCGCCAGTCAGTCATTGTCTGACTACTTCGGAATCAAGTTCGCATTTATGACACAAGCGACTGGGCCATGAATGCATGGACATCATTTCGAAATTATCCCGAAAAGAACTCATTACATGTTTCTATCACACAAATTTAAAACTAAATGGGTTATGCGATGCTTGTGGGCGTGGTAAGCACTCCAAGTCATCGGATTTTAAGTCCAAAATCGTGGTTTCTACGAAGCGCCCTCTCGAACTACTCCACCTCGACTTGTGTGGCCCAATGAGCGTATCTAGCCTCGCCGGTAAAACGTACTATTTTGTAATTGTTGATGATTTCTCTCGCTTTACTTGGATTTATTTCTTAATTCAAAATAATGAAACATGTGACATGTTCATGAAATTTTCTTCTGTTATTGAAAATAAAAAAGGCACCACTATCATTAAGTTTGTAGTGATAATGGTGGCGAGTTTAAAAATGTAAAATTTGATGACTTTTGTTCACGAAGGGACTACAAACGTGAATTTTCCACTCCACACACTCCACAACAAAATAGGATAGTAGAGAGTAAAAAATCACACTTTAATTGAGCTTGCACGTACCATGCTAAATGAATATCCATCTCCGAAATTTCTTTAGACTGAGGCAGTTAACACTGCTTGTCATGTCGCAATTCGCGTCAGCCTAAGGTCTATTTTGAAAAAGACATCCTATGAATTGTAGTATGGTCGGAAGCCTAATATATCTTATATGAGGATTTTTGGTTGCAAATGTTTCATTCTTGATGAATCTAATAAACATGATAAGCTTGATTCGAAATCTAACGAAGGTATATTCGTTGGATATTCTAATACAAGTAAAGCATGTAGAGTTTATACTAAATCTTCACGGATTATTGTTGAATCCGTGCACGTGCATTTTGATGAAACTAAAAAGGGGACTTAGAAATGTGCTTCTTTGACAGATACAGATACAAGTGGCGGATTGAGAGGTGCAAACCAACCGAATATCATCGAGCTCAACCTTGGTGATCCAACTTTAGACGAACCCGACAATACCGCCACACAAGAAAATCAACCGAATGACGACAACTCAACTCAACAAGCTCGAAACCCTAATCAAGTCGACTCTCAACCGATTATTCAACCTGAGCCGGAATAACCTTCTTATCAAATTCAAGAAGTATTATGAGAGGTATCCGTTAACAAATGTGATGGAAGACTCACAAGAAGGAGTTCAAACCCGATCCGGTACGAAAAACCTAGTCGCCTTTTGCGCCTTTCGCTCTCAAACCGAGCCCAAATCCTTCAAGGAGGCAAATGGCAACACCGATTGGATCGTCGCCATGCAAGATGAACTTTCCAATTCAAATGCAACCGGGCTTGGACCCTAGTACCTCGACCCGACAACCGATCCATTATCGGTAATAAATGGGTCTTCCGAAATAAACTCGACGAGCACGGTACAGTAGTGCGAAACAAGGCGAGACTAGTTGCTTAAGGCTTCAAGCAACAAGAAGGAGTTGATTTTGAAGAGACATTTGCACTGATTGCTCTGTTGGATTCTATTCCTTTCAGGTATTTCGTTGACAACGGAATAATAGCGTTGTCAACGGAATAGCATGTTTTTTCATATTTGTGAGCTTCTCCTTCCATCTTTAAAAGGGTTGCTCCAATCCAAAATTCCGTATCAGTTTTTCTTAAGCAAAAAGCTATTTTCTTCTCTCTTTATTGTTGAATACAATTGACTCTAAAGCTTTGTGAGATTAAGGAGAGTTTAAAGATTGATTTGTGTTAGTTTGTTGAGATTGACGAATCAAGTTTGTAAGTTGTTATTCCACTGAATCGTCATGAGTTTGTAATGCGACGGTGGATCGAAGTTTTGTAATGAACAAGTTTGTTTAGTGAAATCGGTGCCAAGAGGCAAGTCCCGGATATTCGGCAACTCGTGAATGCGGTAAGTTCCGCTAGCTAGTAAAGGAATGATTAAGGCTCACGCAATCACTTGGCCTAATTTCGTCAACATATATGTGTGTTCGATATCATTTCAATTTCCATTACTTACTTACTTTTAGCTACTTATCTTTGTTTTAATTTGTTAGAATTCTTTCAACCCTCAATTAAAAGTAAAACAACATAAAATGTTTAAAACTCTAAAAAGTACAAATATCCACACTTCTGCATGTTTAGGCCTATTAACCCCCCTATAGGCCTCAATCGAACAACAGTTTCAACCTGGAAGTGACACATGTCGCTATTTTTGATGATTTTATGTGGTAATTTTATACAGATTATTTGAGGTGAGTCATGTTAATGAATCTTTTTTAACTCACTACATTAATTTTAAATCATGTGGCAAGCCTGGAATATGATTTAGACCGTTAGATTAACATCGAACGATTGTGTGTGACTCATTGAGTACGACTGTGGACCACTTAATTTTAGTGGTCTTCAGCCGTATTCTATAGACCATATATAAATAGAGTCTAAATGGAATCTCCTATTTCCTCCTTCATTTTCTCTCACCTGCTCTTGTTTTCTCCTGCGGCTTGTCCTTCTCTTTCTCTTTTTTTTTTCTTTTTCTAAGTTATATTTTCACTTTATCCCTTATAAAACTCAATATACAATTTTGTCCCTTCAATGCCTAAAAACAAAAGAAAACTAAAATTGTTCTCCTTTTTATTAGGAAATTTTGTGCATGTCCATGTTAAATCAGTAAAATAGAAGTTTATCTCTATCAAATGAAAATTGTAAAAAGGATAATGCAAATTATACCCATATGAAACCTAAGAACATCATATATATACTCTTATAACATGCACATAAAATTTCTTCAATTGTATGTTTGGTAAGGTATATCTCAGAAATATTGTGTGTATCCCATATGAAGTGGGAAAAATATATTCTCTTTAAAAAACAAGTCCATTTATCCCAACATTAAAATTTGAAAAATATTATTTACTCCTAAACACTGCAAAATATCATTTGTCTCATTATATTTTTGACACGAGAGATAATTTGTTATGTACACTTCCAATGATTCAAAAAGATCATATAAACTTATATGTCATATGGAATGAAACATATCACTAAAACATTTAGTATTCCCGAAGATTTATATTATTCTTTTAATCCTCATTTTTACGGAATTTGCATTTGTTCCCCTATATGTATTGTTTCTTTTTCATTTTTGAAAATTTACATTATTGCAATTTTTATAGAGCATCATACATATCCCATCCCAACCAAAAATTGGAATAAATAATCCTAAATAATATAAAATTTTCCGAAGCGGAGCCAGAGTATACTTAGTAAGGCCTAATGTGATGTTGGGGGAAGCAAAGCAGTCATACAAATTACACTAGAAGAAATTCCGTTCTTCGCTGCGGTTTAATCGATATGTTTTTTGCTACATTAAAGAAATCGCTACTTATCAGTTTATTTTTGAAAAAGCGAGTAAAAAGAATAAAATAAGAGACATATCAAAAGAATAATATAGTTGCCGAAATATATACAATTGTAAGAGATACAAAAAAAATATTATTGCATATCACAATACATCAAACAAATTAAATGAAACAGAAAAGAACAATGATAAACACACACACACACACACACACACATATATATATATATATATATATATATATATATATATATATATATATATATATATATATATATATCAATGGTTTAAATTGCGATACAGCGGTCCATAGCGTTTGAGCTTTTTTTGTAGTGGATCGCGGTAGCGGGCGCTATTGCGCCGCTACGACCTCATAGCGGGGAAATGCCATTTTGTATAGTTATAACAAAATTTTCAATATAAAAATTAAAAATCAAAACCAGCATAAATAAAGATATTACAATAATCCATAATTAAACATGCACCACACAAAATTCATTATCCGCATTTAAACATGCGGCATAAAATAAACATATGAAAACTTAATTATCTAAAATAAACACACAAATACTTAATTATCCAAAATAAATATTAATACTTAAACTAATTATTTACTCTTCGGATGAAGAGAAATTAACATTCATTATTTCATCATCTTCGGATGAACATGATGAATCAACTTCATCATTTTAGAAATGTAGGGTCTGGGTTAATCATTTTTTTGTCTTTATCATTTTTGTTGCCTTCGTTTGCCTATGGAGAAAGAAATGTGTTTTATTTTTTTTGGGTTTGGGTTTATTTACTTATTGGGTTTGGATTTAATTACTTATTGGATTGAATTCGGGTTAATGAATTTCGGGTCTAAATAAAAAAATACTATCCAAATAGCGCGCTATAGCGCCGGTTTTTTCCTCTATTTCAACCGCAATAGCGCCTGTAGCGGCGAAAACGCTATTGTTGCTATAATTTCATCGCGAGTTGCGTTTATGGGTAATTTCCCCAATTGCGCCGCTATTTAAAACACTGATATATATATATATATATATATATATATATATATATATATATATATATATATATATATATATATATATATATATATTTATACATGTCATTTGTAAACAGATACAGAAAAATATGTAGGAAATCTAATGGCAAAATCTTTATCACAACAATCACTATTTTTTTGGATAAATGTGTTGTTAATATATGTACATAAATAGAGTTGTAACTTAATATTCAAAACAAATACTGAAAAGTTCTTTTTTTTTTAATACGGAGAACTTTGTCCTTGTTGGGCCAGAAATTGATTCATAGCCTGTTAGAGCCATTTAGAAGATTCTCGATGTTCATAAGTTAGGTTATCCGTATACTTAAAAAATACAGTCAAATGGTATTGGATATCGACACCTCCTCGTATGAGATACTCGAATACGGTATCAGATATGCAATGTGACATATCTTAATATTTTATTCCAAAATAATAACAAATATTTCACAGATTCTTAAAACATATATAAACATTTTAAAAAATATATATATTTAAAACATATGATATCAAATATGAAACCAGTAAAATAAGATTAAAATATCTAATTATAGAACTAACAATAACAAACAAATATTTTGTATCAAAATATTTCTGTAAATAACAAATTGTAACGATCTCCCAAACAAAATCTGAAATATATAAAAAATAAGTAATAAGTAAATATATAAAATACAATTAACAAATCAATAAAATAATATATAAAATTATCGTATTGTATTCTAAATTTTTCTAAAATTGTTGTATCGCCGTATCCGTGTCGTATCGGATATTATACCCGTATTTCTATTAGTGCAAGATAATTCATAACCCATTATCATTTCCATTCATGTTAGACTGTTAAGCTTTGCTATTTTTTATATTATAAACAAAATTTACCATTTAAAATGCATTCACATATAACTACATTTTTTTCTTGGACTCTTATATTGAAATGACTAGTAAAATTAAATACTTTTCAGGGTAGGGTAGATATTATTGACTTTTTTTTTGAAATGGGCAAAAAAAAAAAGATTAATTCACGGAATAGCCTAGTTTTGAAATTATTTGGGAAAATGAACATTTCGCCCCATATCTGGGCAAAAATCAGTTATTTTCGCCCAGGTCAGGGGCGAAAAACCCATTATCTCATTTTTCCCTCACTCCGCCTGTTAGCGTTAAATCAGCTATTAATTAAGTCATAAAACAGACATTTTCGCCCAGTTATGGGGCGAAATTTGGAAATTTTAATTTTTTTCCCATAATCTCAGGTTAGAAAGAATTCTTAACGAAACGATTAAAAAAATTGAAAATTTTAGTATTTCGCCCCATATCTGGGCGAAAATTATTTTGGCCCAATAATTGAGCGAACAGACTGAGCCCAAAAAATCGAACCAAAAAGCCCAAAAAAATTTAAAAATATCATTTTCACCCCACAGTGGGGCGAAAATTTAAAATTACAATTTTTCCGCCCCTGTTAGAAGGAAATTTTTAACAAAAAAAATTTGCAAAATTTATATTTTCGCCCCAAGTATGGGCGAAAATTTATGTTTTTGTTAAAAATTTTATTCAGGGGAAAATTAAAAATCTCCAATTTTCGCCCCAGTTTGGGGCGAAATAGCAGTTTTTCGAAAAACAAATCTATCATTCTGTTCTGACAGGGAGGAAAAATTGAAATTTTAAATTTTAAATTGATATTTTTAAATTTTTTTGGGCTTTTAGGTTCGATTTTTTGGGCTCAGTCCGTTCGCTCAATTATTGGGCCAAATGAATTTTCGCCTAGATATGGGGCGAAATACTAAAATTTCCAATTTTTTTAATCGTTTCGTTAAGAAATCTTTCTAACCTGAGATTATGGGAAAAAATTAAAATTTCTCAAATTTCGCCCCATAACTGGGCGAAAATGTCTGTTTTATAACTTAATTAATAGCTGATTTAACGCTAACAGGCGGAGTGAGGAAAAAATGAGATAATGGTTTTTTCGCCCCTGACCTGGGCGAAAATAACTGATTTTCGCCCAGATATGGGGCGAAATGTCCATTTTCCCAAATAATTTCAAAACTAGGCTATTCCGTGAGTTAATCTTTTTTTTTTGTCCATTTCAAAAAAAAGTCGATATTATTCTTGTTTCTGTAATTACATGCAATCTGTCATTCACCTCCAATACTTGTAATTTCCTCTAAAAAAGCCTAATTCTGCGATCTCCTATTGTCCAAGAAAGTTAGACCTTTCAAGTAGCCTGGCCTATTTGCCTATTTGGGATCAATCCGCTACATAAATAGCTACACAGGAGCTAGTACATAAACCATTCTCGGGTAATGGAACTTAGAGCCTAGAGGGCCTACAGTAAAGACATGTAATTATCCAGCGCCAAAATTCGTCTCAAACAGTCATGTGAAGCCAGTGTTTATGGATCCTCTCAGATTTTAAGACATGAAATTATCCGGCGCCAAAATTCGTCTCATACAGTCATGTGAAGCCAGTGTTTATGGATCCTCTCAGATTTTGAATTTTTTTGCAAAGTAGCATTTTTTTGAGAATAATTAATCAGATGGTATTGTTCTGAAAATAATTCAGTATCTAGCACTTTTACCAGAAGATCTGGCGGAACTATGGGCATTTTTTAATTTACAATCTGACTTGAATCAGACAAAAAAAAAAAATCAAAAAATGGACTAGTTCCGTCAGGTCCTCTTGCGGAACTATAATTAAATAATAGGTTTCGCTAGACTCCCTGGCGGAACTATGGGCATTTTTTAATTTACAATCTGACTTGAATCTGACCCAAAAAAAAAAATCAAAAAATGGGCTAGTTCCGTCAGTCCCTCTGGCGGAACTATAAAGAAATAACATGTTCCGCCAAGAACTACGGGCATTTTTTAGTTTGCAATCTGACTTGAATCTCACCCCCAAAAAAAATCAAAAAATGGGCTAGTTCCGTCAGTCCCTCTGGCGGAACTATAAAAAATAACAGGTTCCGCATATCGTCTGGCAAAACTATGGGCAATTTTTAACTTGCAATCTGACCCAAAAAAAAAAAAAAACAGACAAGTTACGCCATTGCCTCTGGTAGAACCTGTCTCAGCGTCCCTACTTAAATACACTACAGCCCCCTCATTTTAAACCCTACCCACCCGACGTTTGAAAAAAATAAAAAGAGCAAATTAGGAGCGATTTTTCAGTGAAATAAGGGGAGAAATTAGAGCAAAATAAAGGAGAAAAAAGGGAGAAATTAAAGGAAGAGAAGGAGTTAGAAAGAAGAAGAGTAGGTAGTTATTTTGTTTGATTTTGAGTTTTGAATTAGTTATTTTTGTTGATTTGTTTGAATTGAAATTAGTGTGAAATAGGTTTGGATTGTGTGAGATTAGTTTGATTTGATTGATTGAAATAGGTTGATATTATTGAAATTTGACTGAATTTTTGTTGATTTGTTTAGAGAAGAGGATTGAATTTTTGTGGATTTGTTGATTTGTTTAAAGGAGAAGAAGATGGAGAGGGGGGGAGAGTTCGATACTGGCAACATCATATTAATGTATTGTATTTAAAATTATTTCTATATATCTATTAATTCAATTACGTAAAAAATATATACTTATATTTTTCGTTTATACGAGTGCCATGGAATTACCAGTTCGAGATATATTTTTTGAGTGCGTGCTTGTTACAAACGCAGAGGATCGGTTATGTACCAATCGATGGAATACTGATAACCGCTCTGCAGGAACGGTTGAGAAAAGAGACGCATACATTCCACATGCCTCACGGAGAAATGACCGTAACGTTATAGGATGTTTCATGCTTGTTGGGGATGCGGGTGGATGGCAAGTCCATTTGTGTTAAGAACGTCGGTATTAATTGGGCAACTAAAGCCACGAAACTACGTAGGAAAACACCCCCCGAAGAGATGTTCAGAGGATCAGGGACTAAGAAAAGCAACTTGTTGGTAAATAAGAAATGGTTCATGGAGAATTTTGCCGATTTGGAAAAAGATGTCCCCATATTAAGAGTCGAGAAGTATTGCAGAGCTTACATGATCGCATTTTTATTCCGACATTTTATTTACGGGTCGGAATGGGGACTCTTATTCGCTCATGCACTTGGTACTTTTAGAAGATATGGATAATTTTCATGAGTGGTCATTTGGGAGTGGGGTACTTGCATACCTGTACAGAGAGCTGTGCAAAAGTACAGGTCCCGATCGGGTAAATATGGGAGGTTGTATTCTATTACTGCAACTATGGGCATGGCAACATTTTGGTACCGGATGACCGGTTGTTTCGTTGAACCCGAAAAAATTGAAGATCTATGACAATATGGATTACAATGATACAGTTGACATATTATGGAGAGATGGAAAAGTTAAAGAGGATCCGTCGACTACATATTGGTGGGGGAACCGCGACTTATTAGACAGCATTTACCTTCGTTGATATCCACTCGCCATTTCTTTCTCGGATTTCCGATACCACTCGTCGATCGCCAAGCTTGCGTAAGCACCTGATAAATACCTTGGTCTAAATTATAGCAAGTGACTTCATGCCTAGCAGCCTTAATGCAAATATGTTCCATTTTTAGCATCGCTATATCCGACCAATTCTTTTTTCTCATATCAGCAGCCGCCCGAAATCTCACGTGATATCAATTTAGCTTGTAAAATGTCGCCTCCACAATTGCCGTAACAGGTAGTGTTTTTATACCTTTGAAAACAAAATTCATCACTTTGGCGTTATTGCTAGTTGGTATGCCCAACCGATGACCTTCCGTATCATACGAAAGCGTCAATTTGATTTATTTACGTTCAGTAACCAATTGGTCGCTAAATTATCTTTTTTCTCCATTTTCTCTCATATCTTATTAAATTTATATTTGTGGTGCACACATATTAATCCATGAATCATTGGGACTACTGTTTTATCTGTTACAGCGGTACTAAAATTTACTTGAAGACGCCGCATGCAATAACGATGATAACCATAAGGTGGCTATGACCTTCTCCCTCTCATTGCACTAATTATGTCAGCATGCCTATCCGAAATAATACAATACACTTTTTGTTTCTCCGAGAACATCACACAAACAATTAAAAAACCACCCCCATATCTCATTCTTCTCCCTCTCAACTAAAGCAAAAGCTAAAGGAAATAGCTGACCATTTGCGTCGGTAGCAATCGCCGTCAGTAATTTTCCTTGGTATTTTCCGGTTAGAAATGTTTCATCTATTGTTATGACGGTCATAAAAAAATGAAAACCGTGGAGTGATGGGCCAAATGCCCAAAAAGACCTTCGAACTTCAACTCACCATCACTATTTGGAGCACCAGTTTTAAATGTATACTGAGTACCAAGATTTGATGATGTTATTGTCGCCATCAATTCAGGGAGCAAATTATAAGCCTCCCTCCAACCCCCAAATAAGAATCGAAATCCGTGTTGCTTTGCGTGCCAAGCCTTCTAATACGATATGGTATATCTTCAATTAAACAGCTTCTATTATGGTCACGGGTTTAACATCTAAATCCGCTCTAACGATATCTAGAATTAGTCCCCCAACAAGCGCACTCGTTAACTGTTTGTGATCTTTTCTAGGTGTCTTGTTAATACATACGTGTGGTTGTCTAAATATTTTAATCTCCCATAAATTATTTTTTTTTATTAATCGAAGCGTGTATCCTCCAACTACATCCTCTATTACCTTATATTTCTCGGTGATGCTTGACACTGTATGCTCATACGGCCGATTGTAGCTCTGATTTCGTTTCAAATGCACGTCCCTTATACAATATTTCATCATTATTTTCACTCACATTCATACCCGATAGGACATCATTTCTCGGATATTCCCACATTGAACTATCTTCGAATTCTGCCGCCGGCGCATTCTCGGAAGTCCCTACACTAATCATATCAACCTCTTCCGTATATTTAAGTCTCGTCTGATGGTTCACTCTCTCCCGATAGGACATCATTTCTCGGATATTCCCACATTGAACTATCTTCGAATTCTGCCGCCGGCGCATTCTCGGAAGTCCCTACACTAATCATATCAACCTCTTCCGTATATTTAAATCTCGTCTGATGGTTCACTCTCTCCCATTCTTCATCGCCATCACCATAAATTCCTTCCTCGTCCTCTAACCCCATTTCTGGTTTCTCATCGAATTCATTTTCATTATCATCTATTTCGGGAAGTACATTATTACTCACACGTGCCATATCAAAGCTCGCAAATGGGTCCTCGTTCCCATTTTTATTATTTATTTCATTTCCTACGGGTTCTAATATCTCATATTCGTCTGTATTTGGAATTACATTTGATCTAATACAAGTTCATATCTGATATTCTTTATTTTGGATGTGATCAACATATATTTCTAATTCCTCCATCCCAACCCTTATGACGCGCTCCGCAAAATTAACCAATTATGTATTATTCATAATTTTCACTAACCTATAATGCCAAATGCCTTAAGGGAAGGAAGCCGACCCTAGATTAAAAGAATATCACTATAAATTTTGTTACACAGTTCGTCGTAATCCTTATATGTAGTTGTACTTTCTGGAATATAAGCCGGTTCCTCCGGGTCGTAATTGCATCCGTTCGGTAGATTTACAATAAGACCATCGTAATATACAAGAATTGGAGAGTTTTGTGCCATTTTCTTCTTACTAATTGCAATAATATTTTAACAAATTAACAACAAATTTATAATAAAATAAATTATTTATTTAATTTTTGAAAAAAAACTATAATAAAATACTTATCTTCCTTCCTTAATTTCTTTCTATTTTCCCTATTTATTTGGGTCAAAATCACCTCAAATACACCTAAAAATTGCCTGAATTTGTTTTTTTTTTTTTTGGGCGGCATTTAGGTTAGAATGGGGGAGAGAGAGACCATGAATATACAGCAACTTGAATCACACATGAATATTGAGTATAGCTTGAGTTATGACCCTCACAAAAGCTCAGCTCGAGATTCCTTCATTTTTTGTCATTTTTCGAACAGCTCACAACTCGAGTTAAAACAAGATTTTTCTTTAAACCTCATTGTTGTTTATCATTCCAAATCTCTTCTACTCCCTCTTACAACACTACAGTACTTGGAATGAACGAAAATGATCTAATAAATCTCTAGATATCCTCATTTCTTCACCATGAACTCAAAAATCCGCCATTAATGGCTGAAGCTCAAATTTTGAGTTCAAAATCCACTTTTCCTCAAAAAAATCAAGACGAAACTCTCAGGAATTTATCCACATTTCCCCTTGTATCTTCCTACTGAATTTCGAGCTCCAATTTTAACTCTAACATACTGAATTTGGTTGGTTTCCGATTCAGCTCTTGACTTGGTTAAAACTGATAAATCATAAATCAAAAAAACTTCACCTTATTTGAGAAATTCAAACCAATTCTGTTCTAGTTCAATTCAGCCAAAATTTTTACCGTTAAAAATCACCCATTTTAAAACTCAGTTTTCTCACTCAATTCTTGATCATTTTATGAGTTATTTATATCCATGGAAAGAGAGAAACAAGTATAAAAGAATGGAATTAGAATTTTGTCAAACAAAGCTCTGTTCAGTAAATTGTGAGCTCGAGAATACTGCAGCTTTTAATTGGTAAATTTTGGGGCTGAACAGTGGTTTTTGCATTCATGGTGAAGAAATGGAGACCAGATCTGGCTGCAGCCTCATTTCCCCAAACAAAAATTAATTAGTTTTTATTTGTTGTTAATTGGGGATAATTTTTGATAATTAGTGATTTTTTTTTGTTAGCTAGAGTTTTTGTAGTTAATTAGTTACGATTTAGGGTTAATTAGGGTTAACTTGGTTTTTTTTTTAAGTAGGGTTAATTAGTGTTAAGATTTTTTTGTTAACTAGATTTTTTTTGTTAAGATTTAGGTTTAGTTAGGGTTAATTGCCCTTTTTTTATAATTAGAACTTTTTGTTAATTACGGTTAATGGTTGTATTTTTTTAAGCTTTAGGGCTAAAAGGTGTAAATTTGGGGTTAAGTAGGGTGATTAAAATTGAATTATTTTGTTTGATGTAAATTAGAAATATCGTAATTGAATTATAATTAGTTTTTGTATTTTTATTTAGGATATTAGTGCTCGTAATGCACAAAGGAATGGAGATGGTTTTGGATCCGCCACGAATGTCGACAATGCGACTCAATGGTCAAGATCCGTCATGCGGTTGGGTGATTAAGTATATGTTTATTTGTTGTAGGTTTTAAATAGATATTTGTGCGTTTTTAATAATTAACGACTATTGGTATGCCTGTGAACTTTTATTTCGTTTAGGGATGTATTTCGGGTATGAATTGGTCTGTATGAATATACTATTGTGAATTTTGTGTGTTTTGTAATTTTTTTTAATTTTGAATCGGTGGATTTAGAAAAATGAGGGTGCTGGAGAAAATTTTTTTGCAGATGAGGCGTCAGGCACGGGACGTGACTAAAACTACTCTGGCAGAAAAGACTTTCAGGCACGGGTTATGCCTGAAACCCCCTCGCTGAAAGGACTTTCAGGCACGGGCCGTGCCAGAAAAGTAAGGAAAATCAGAAAATTTGTACAGCTTTTAGGCACGGTTCGTGCCTAAAAACCCCTCGCTGAAAGCCTTTTTAGGTACCGCCCGTGCCAGAAAGACACAGTCTCAGGTACGGAGGCACACCGTGCCTGATATGAATAGTATAACCGTGCCTGAAAGGGAATCTGGCACGGACCGTGCCTGAAAGTGGCATCTGCAACGACACTGTCAGACACAGACTTTTAGGCACGGGTTACCGTGCCTGAAACTATCAGGCACGATTTTTGGGACTTTCTGGCACGGTTTACCACCGTGCCTGATACCTGCTTTTCCAATAGTGTCCGACATATGTGCAATCAGGATCGCCAGAATTTAAAACGATATAACGTGTTTACAAAAAGGTATATTAATATCTAAAAATATATATTGAACATATAAAAAAATATGATACATAAACAATGATTGTCATTCATAATTTAAATTTTATAATATTAAGAAAAATATATTGACATATGAAAATACGTAATAATTGTTTATGCCATTATAACGGACAGCTAAAAAGATATGAAAATATGGTAAATGACGTTTAGGAGGTGTTTAAGCAGTATTTAGAAATCATTTCCCTTTAGTAAAACTGAGGTTGATTGGTCGGCCTGGTGAAGGTTGATTTGTCACCATTATGGTTAAGGAAAATGATATGGGCAGGAAATGATTTGATAGGAGCAGGAAAAATTGTGACAAAATAATTTCTTTAATCTTGTTTGTACATATCAATCAATTGAGTTAAAAAAGACAAGAATATATCACTCTTTATTGTTGATTCTTTCTCTCTCCAACATAATTATCATCAAAACATTCAAATTTATGAATATTCATTAAAACCAACTAATTCTTTATAAAATATGTTGTTAACTTATTAATATTAACTATTTTTGTTCATGAAATTTTTAGAAATTTTAATATTAATATACTTATTCAAATAAAGGTTGATTAAGAAAATATACTGGCTAAATACTTACAAACATATACAAGAATAAAAAACAAATTTTCATTATTATGCAATTTCATGAATTCACAATTGCTCCATAAACACGAAATAACAAGTACATAAAAAGGCCAAAATGACTAATTAATATTTTTTATTTATAAAAAATCTTATAACGGACTAACTAAATTAAAATTAAAAAACAAAAATAACATATTAAGTGTCAAGTGCTATTTGATAAAAAAAAATAATACTATATTCAAATAATAACGAATTAAAATAAATGGCACGATTGATAATTTTGAAAAAAGAAACGGCTTTCTTCTACAAAAAAATAAAATTTTAATTTAGTTAGTCCGTTACAAGATTTTTTATAAATAAAAATATTAGTTAGTCATTTTCGCATTTTTATTTACTTGTTATTTCGTGTTTATGGAGCAATTATGAATTCATGAAATTGCATAATATTGAAAATTTATTTTTTATTCTTGTATATGTTTGGTAAGTATTTAGCCAGTATATTTTCTTAATCAACCTTTATTTGAATAAGTATATTAATATTAAAATTTCTAAAGATTTCATAAACAAAAATAATTAATATTAATAAGTTAACAACATATTTTATAAAGAATTAGTTGGTTTTAATGAATATTCATAAATTTGAAGGTTTTGATGATAATTACGTAAGGAATCAACAATAAAGAGTGATATATTCTTATTTTTTTTAACTCAATTGATTGATATGTACAAACAAGGGTAAAGAAGTCTTTTTGTCATAATTTTTCCTGCTCGTATCAAATAATTTCATGTCCATATCACTTCCCATGGTTAATCTGGGTTAATCAGGCATTTTTCAATTCCTTTACAATGAAATTTTGAGAAATAACTAAAAAGGGAAAAATGTAGATTTTTTAATTAAGCACCTAACAAATGAATTTCGGCGGGGATGGTGATTGGCGACACATAAGTCAAATATGCATATCAGGTTTCTTTCATTATGGAAATTTCTCACTCCTGCTTAAAAACGTGTTATACACCGCCCACCATATTTCCCCTATATACAATTTTCTAATTTTGGTAGATGATTATTGACACGTGGATTTTCCCAAAAAAATTGTTGTATAATTTATGTCTAACGAATCAATTATAATGATTCAATTCAATTAGCACTCGTTATATATTTTTGTACTATTAAATCCAACTCCCCCACTAAATTTAGTACATTTATCTGATGAAGTCTATGTAATATCACATGTAATGGGTCATATCATTTATTAATAAATCCATTATAAGTTTCTTTCATTAAATAGTTTCATAGATAATCAACATATTCTACCTATACACGGTTATATCTTTTTGAAACATGTACTTTCTCAAAAATTTATATGGTTCATTTGTGTAACACAATGTACAACGAGTTATTTTAATAAGGAAGTTTGATAGTATATGACCCGCTACGTAATTAGCACCATACAGTGGTCTTGCCATTTTGGCCCCATAAGTTATATAGCATATACATGTTTTTTTTCAATGTAATGGGTCAAATTTCAATTATATGATTGACCCATTATATTTGCAAACATAATAAATTTATATCAAATATTTTCGTTCCCACCACATTAATGATCTGAAAAATAATATAGATTCGGTTGACAAACACCCGTATTCTTTTAAAGCAATAGCTCACACGAACCGGGTTCATGCTTTCATAATACACAAAAAAAAAGTATGAAGGATTGTCATGTCCACTTATATTTGTACACGTGACAGCCGCAATCATAATTACATGCTTCTCCTTTTACAATTATGTAAAAAGATTTATTGGTTTGAAATAAGAAATAGTTAGCAACTAAATTCTACGAAGTCTTCTTTTCACTTTTTTTTGCCATTTTTTCTTATTTTTAAAAACCATGAAAAATTAAGTTTTTTAAGTTTTCTTGCGAATTAAATAAACTTATTGTATGAAATAAAATATTATATATGATAATATATTTTTTGAAAAGATAAATTAACTATATATCAATTATCAATATAAATATCTTTTACAATTATCTAAAAAAACTTTGTTGGTTTATTTATATTTTTTTTCAAATTGAAATAGTTAGCAACTAAATTCTACAAGTCTTCTTTTAATTTATTTTTTAACTTTTTTCTTATTTTCAAAAAACATGAAATTTTTTCTGCGAATTATATAAACTTATTGTATGAAATATAACATTATAATAATATATTATATATCTTCTGAATCATGTAAAATAATCGTTCAAATTAGATATTTATATATTTCTGATAAAAATTTTATAAATTGATTATGTAAACTAGTTTATCCGAAGAGCGAGGTAATTTCTCGTTTTTTATACATTTTTAGTTGCCTGTTATCTTCATATAAAACTATTACGTTATTTCATACGCTCACTATATGATTATACCGTTCTTAATATTATAAATTTCAAAATGAATAATAATAACATTCTTATATTTACGTACCATACTTTTTTTTATATATTCAATGTACCTTTTTGATATATCAATATATCTTTTTATAATCATATCATACTTTTACTAAAACAGTAAAACTGATGTGTAAATTATTTTATGATATTTATTTAATTTTGACTATAGTTATATATTATTTTATTAGCATTATATTTTGTTCACGGCACCTAAATTTTATTTTCAATAATACCAATATTCTATTTTTTATAATAGATTATATATTTGCTATTTGCATTTTTACACATTTATAGTGAGAGAATTTAAGATGTAATGTAATAATTTGGAGTTTGTTGTTAATTTGGATAATTTCATTCTAATCTATCTCTCTTTTCATCTTCTTCTCTCCTTTCATCTCTCTCTAAACCCTAATCTTCAATTCCTACTCAAATTTCTATCTTTTTTCTCAAATCTCAGTTTTTGATGCAATTTAGTCGTATCATGACAATGGAAATGAAAACCCTAGATCTAAAAACAACAATATATATTGGTGATGGCGGCTCAATCTACATATTTTTTGTGGTTTTCAAGGAAACCCTGGATCCGAAATCTGCTCCTTTCAGTAGTGACACGATTTGAGCTAGTCATGGCTTATAATAATTAATTTCTTATATTTGAGATCTTATTTGATCGTTTTACTTGTTTTTACTTTATTTTAATTCTTTTTGCTTGATTTCTTCTTAGATCATATCTAACGGGGGGATCTTGACCAAAAAGCTTAGGGGAGCTGTAATAGAAAATGCATCAAAAATCTAAGGGGGCTGATGTCCATCCTAAACCAATGGTCTTCCTTGTCATATGA
The DNA here is from genome assembly GCA_027726005.1 of Juncus effusus. NCBI lineage: Eukaryota > Viridiplantae > Streptophyta > Magnoliopsida > Poales > Juncaceae > Juncus > Juncus effusus. The sequence continues at coordinate 9,124,324 of CM050893.1, forward strand.
GTGATTAAGGTAGTTGCCAAAAAGCTAGCTAGTCAGGAAGTCTTTTTCCAGGCATATAAGATGAATTTCCGGGTGTGAGTGTGAGGTAGCATGGAGACTCCTAACTCTTGTTTTAGAGCCTTTTTTAGGCTTTTTATATGATATTAAAAAGGGCTTATTTTCCTCTTTCTATTTTGAATATCTTACAACAAAAAATAGATGTTTCTTTCGAAGCTCTATCTAGCCCGATAAGAGTTATTGATAGCCAAGGTCATCATGAACGAGTGGAGCGAGTTTCAAGAGCATCCTGTTCGAGAGGGTGGGTAGGCAATAACCTTTCCATTTACTTTGACATCAACAACCATTAGCCTCTCCATTTATTTATTTTGTCCACTGCTTGAAGAATTCTGTTTGACCCATAACATCACCAATTGATAAAAGGAGGCCAAGAAGATAATGTAGTTACCATCATGATACTGTACACAACACTAAAAGCTGCAGGGAGTTGCGAACACTGCTGGATAGACTGATGAAGGTAGGATTTCTGCATCGTCCAATTTCTTTTGAAAAGAAGAATCCCACAAACCACCCAAAATCAATCCCAACGCAAAACCAAGCACCACAAAAAAGGAGAACTTTGTCCAAATTATCATGGCCTTTTGTCTCATAACCTTGAGGATTTTCAATGGTTTAGCAGCTCTTATTTGAAAGGGAACTACATAAATCAGCATTGTCTATGTTGATATATTGATCAGAAAGGATTTGCAATTGGTTAACAGTTTGCATTTTTCACGAGAGATAGGTTCTTTTGACAACGAGTTTATTCGGTCAACATGTAACAGCATTGGCTACAAAAAGTTATAATACAAATTATAACCGTACGTTGTAATATATATGTGTTGAATATGTTGTGCATCAATTTTTAAAAAAAATCTGATAGTTATATCATTACCATCATATTTCGTAAAAATAAGAAGCAGAATTTGTAAAAACTATGTATCCATATTTTGATAATGCATGATGGTACTGATAAATATTTTTGATTCTTTTGAAAATTGGATTACAACATACTTGAACCATATAGATTACATCCGTACGGTTGAAATTTGAACTAGCAATTAAAATTTTGATATTTAGCAATATATATATATATATATATATATATATATATATATATATATATATATATATATATATATATATATATATATATATACTGCCCCCTAGTCCCGGTTAAGATCCGCAACTGCGTCTGACCGTCAAGTTCGCCAATTCCGGCGAACCGCTACATGAATTTATCGCGTTTTGGTACGTGCGAATCGAAACGTGTGTCGTTGGGGGTAGAGTGTTTTTGCTAACTATGCTCTGAACTTATTTTTGTCTGATGAAGTAGAATTTTTATAGGCTAAACATGTTAAAATTCAATAATTAATAATATGTGACCCATACTTCTTAAGCTATATGCTACCCTGACTCCAATTTCGATCCGTGTTGTAACAGTTGTATACCCTTAAAGATATACGACGCTAAAATCGTATTACACAGCGGAATAATACAAGGAATATACAAAATCAAGTATCTAGTAGTTATTTTTATATTTATTACTTGTATTAATTTTTCTCGTGTTTGACGGCGCTCAACCCGATGCCCAAATAACGGAACCTGAAATCTGGAAATGGGAAAAAGAAGGGGGGTGAGTACAAAACTTAGTATCGGCATGCTTCATATACATTAAAAATAATATTAATTTTAGTAAATAAATATTTGAATATGTAGTAATAAATATAAATATTTAAAGTTATTTTATATTGGGATATCGACTTTCTCATTCCACTTCACACATACACAAACACACACATTAGATAATGCTCTGTGGCATCGAGTACGCGCATAGATACAAGTCTTTCCGAGCTCGTTATTGGGTGATCGACGGCCCTAGTTTCTCTCTACTAAGTACGGCCTCTAACCTATGTAAATCAGCGGCCATGATTTCGCTCTATCAAGTACGGATGTCTCTACTTAAACTATTCTCACACGTTCTTTCAACACATCATCTTATCCCATAAAAATAAACGTATACGAGAGCAAAATTCCTTACCTCGAAAGAAACAGCTTGATATAATACGACTCTTCGAAAACTCAACACATGTCTTGCACCACCACCAAAATGAATGTAAAACAAAATTGATTTTTGTTTGGAAAAATATTACTATCATGACAATTGTTGTAATCAAATGATACGAAAAAATAGAGAAGTATAAGAGCATGGATTCTCATATGGCTAAATGAGAACTGCTTACTTATAGATGCAAATACTTGCATGCCAAGTTAAAATATTAAATTTGGAAAACTCGGTTATAGCATGACTGGTAAATTTTACCGTAGGTCACTCAACTTTCATAAAATGACCAAATAGGTCAACCAATTTTCAATTGTCCTCAATAGGTCACTCAACTTTTGATTTGTCAAAATTAGGTCACCCGATTAATTTTTCATCCAATTATTGACGGAATTGACACGTGTATGACACGTCATCGTTGATGTAAGCATTCCACGTCATCACCCACTTATAACTCAAATAATCATCTCAAGTTTACCAAAATCACGAGAGGTCATCCAATTTTACAAATATATCACAGTGGGTCACTCAACTTTGAAAATTTATCACCAAATTTCACTCAACTTCTACAATGTATCATATGAGATCACTCAACTTTAAAAATATATCACGGGAGGTCACTCAACCTTAAAAATATATCATAAGATGTCACTCAACTTTACAAATATATCACAGTGGGTCACTCAACTTTAAAACTATGTCACCTTTAATTATATATTGGTTTAATTTGTTGAGACGATTATAGTTCATGTTAGACTTATTTTTTCATTAAATTTTTCAAAAGGAAAATAGTTATAAAATATCATTTTTATGAAATATAAAAAAAATTACACAAAAATTATGAAAAAATTATATCATTTTAAAACAATTCTAAAAAATATCAGAAAAACACTTTTCCAAAAAATAATTTCAAAAAAGAATATTTTTTCAAAAAACTAATTTTCATTTTAAAAAAAATTATGTTCCAAAAAATATTTTATAAACAAATAATTTTAATAAAAGTATTTTATAAAATATTTTACTTTTTAAAAAAATATTCTTTTATAAAATATTTTTTGAAACTAATTTTTTTAAAAGTGAAAAATATTTCGTTGAAAAAAATATTCTTTTCTAAAAATATATTTCTGGATTTTTTTTATAAATATTTTTAAAAATGATATAGAATATTTTTATAAAGTATTTTTGGAAAAATATTGTTCTGTATTTTATAAAAAATGATATTTGGTAACTATCTCATTTTTGTTAAAATCATGTAATTCATATTTAAAGAAAAAAATAAGTCTCACATGAATTATAATCGTCTCAATAAATTAAAACCAACATATAATTAAAGGTAGTGACTTCTAGTGACATATTTTTAAAGTTGAGTGACTAACTGTAATATATTTATAAAATTGAGTGACCTCCTATGATATGTTTTTAAAGTTGAGTAACCTCATATGATACATTATAAAAATTGAGTGACCATTGATGATAAATTTTCAAAGTTCTGTGACCTACGGAGAAATAATTGTAAAATTGGATGACCTCCCGTGATTTTGTGAAGGTAGATTGACACTAAATAGTATATTGACACGAAAAATGATACATTGATATTGTAAAGGTAGATTGACATTAAATACTTATTATATTGGCATTGAAGACATCATATTAATTCTATAAATGATTGCTGAAAATAGGATATTAATACTCAATAATGATAAATCAACATTATAAATGGTACATTGATACTGGAAATGATATATTGGTACTTAAAACGGTATATTAACGCTGAAAATATTATGTTGATACTATAAACGGCATATTGGCGCTGAAAACTTAATATATTGGCGCTGAAAATGTTATAAATGTACATTTGATAAAATAATAACTCGAAAAAATATTATCTGTTTTAACAACAAAAAACAGTTTTTTTGAAAACAAAAACAGAAAAACGAAAATGATGCCAAACGAGCCCGAAAATTCGTGTTTTTTATTTTACCCAAATGAATGCATATATCTGAAATTAAGACTCCTAACAAATCGCGGAAATGGAACTATCAAGTGATTTGTAAAGTTACAAATATTCCCAACAAATTAAGAATAATTGCCACTTTTAAAATATAAGTCAAAATTAAATAATTTTTTTTTAAAAATATTTATAGAAATATTCCACACTTTTTCAGGTAATCATCAAACTCTAGGCTTAGATATTCGCCGCCTCGATCTGATCGAAGTGTTTTAATCTTCTTACCTAGTTGGTTTTCTACTTCATTCTTAAAAATTTTGAACAATTCAAACGACTCAGACTTATGAAGCTTCATTAAGTAGACATACCCATATCTACTTAAATCATCAGTGAAAGTAATGAAGTATTTAAAATCACCTCTAGCCGGTGTACTCATTGGACCGCATACATCCGTATGTATAAGTTCCAATAACTCACCAACCCTCTCACCTTGAACTTCCTTTTCTGCCCCTTGCCTTTCTGAATGACGAGGACCTCTCCAGCAACATTTGCCTTCATGATCGCCTCGAAATTCTTAAGCATACCTTGCAACTCGGTGATAGTCTTGCTCATGTTACGCTTGTTGAAATTTTGGACAAATGGCTTGAAGTTGGGAGGTAATGACCTACGGATCAAATCCGTGGCCATCTCATCCCCAACTTTTGCGTCTAGTTTTTCAAGTTGATCGATGTACCCTTTCATTTTCAGAATATGAGCACTCACCGAGGAGTTGGGTTGCATCTAATAACTAACTAGAGCGCAATGCCCATTGTACCTTTCATTTCTAGCTTGCTCTTGGAACATTTTCTTAAGAGCAGCCAATATGTCTAATGCCTCTTTATCTTCAAACAACTTTTGAAGTTCGGCATCCATAGTGGATAACATGAGACAGTTCACATAGGTTAAGTCACTAAGATGCTTCGCATAAGCATTTTTGTTTTGCTTGGTAGCTGTAGAAGAGGGTACATCAGGAATGGCATCTTCAAGGACATAAGCCTTCTTTTCTTGCTTGAGAATAATTCTCAAGTTCCGATGCCAATCGAGGAAGTTTTTCCCATTCAATTTGTCCTTCTCAAGGACGGATCGCAGGTTCATGTTTGAATTGTTGCTTGTTGCCATTTTCTATACAAAATATGAATGCAGGTTGATGTTAACAATTTGTATCGTGTGCGAGATATTTAATATTAGCTCCCACTATTTTTATTCAAATCAATAACCCTCAAAGTATTGATTCGGAAATTTCTAACTTGAAATTTCATAGTGGCTCAAGAACCATATTTCATTAAGTCCTAAGTGAGCATGGGCTCATCGCCTAGAACATAATTATTTAGGTAGGAACCCTTCCAGTTGTATCTTATACAACTCTTGAACAAATGATAGGATCAACATCACATGCTCAGCGTATTTATCCTATTCTATGCCTCGAGCCCAAGTCCGACTTGATAGCTCTTTTAAGTCCAACCATGTCCACTATTGGGAACCACCATTTTCCGCCTCTTACCCTCCTAAGATTAAACTAAACTCTGTTGCTTAGGCAAACCCGACTTAGGATGATCGAAGGAATGGTAAGTGTAGACACTTGGGGGGTGTTTTATGACTTAACAATAACTTGAGGGCAGTGTTGCAAATAGCGCGCTATAACGCCGATATAGCATACTAGGGAGGCTCAATGCCGCAACGCTGCGGTTTTGATGCGCTATTGCTTTTTTCGACACTACAACGATATAGCGGCACAATATATCATGAAGCGTGTGTTTGTAGCGCCTGAAACAATAATATAGCGCAATTTTATTTCTTTGAACTTTTAATGATTTTTTGGGCTGGGCTCACATTTGTGAACTTTTCAGGGTTTAGGGTATTTTGGATTATATTCTAAATGGAATGCGGTGTACTATTTTGGGACTTCTCAATTTAGATCATTATGATTTTTAGGGTTTACGGTATTTTGGATTATGATATGAGTTGTTTATGATAAGTATGTTGTATTTTATATTTTAATATTAATCTTATAATCTTTTGATATTTGATAATTATTGTAGGGATATTTTGTAGATATTTGTTGTTTTAGAGATTGCATATACATAGATTACATTGTGATACATAAGAAAAAAGTGTTTATTACTATTATCCGCTACGCAAGTATAGCGCGCTATATCGTCTGCTATTCGCTATTCGCTACAAGAAAATCCTGAATGCTGCAAACTGCTACACGCTATTTGCAACCTTGCTTGAGAGATTATAATGTTTAACTTGGCTTTCACTTTATATTATTTTATTAAGTATTTTGATGATGGCATCACATCACATCATTAAAATAAATATAAACCCATATAGCATGGCCTAAATGATCGAAATGAGCCAAACATTAAGATCATTTCCTAAGCTATAAACAATCACACAAGGCAATGATGATGAACTCCTTCATCTCCATGAGGAACGTATGGTGGATGGTGCCCTTCCTTCATCTCCATGAGGAACATATGGGTGACTCCTTCATCTCCATGAGGATTGTGAGGTCATCGTTACATACAAATAATTATATAAACGAACGGAACCATGTCCGTCATTACAAACATACATACATCACACACATCATCACAAACACATTCATTCATCACATATCTAATTGGTCATGCTATATGCAAAATATAAACTTTTAATCAATTTACGAATTAGGCGTTACTCATTCTAAATTTGGGATTAATTTAAATTATCTATTCGTATAGATTAGAGTTCAGGGGGGAGGGTGTCTTGCTACCCTTTCAGTGGGCGGGGTCAAGGGGAGCCACCCTCGCGGGGTCGGGGCAGAGCCCCTGGAAATTGTTTTACTCTCTATGGTGCCGAAATATTAAATTTCATTAAAATTTTGATGTGTGAAATATATCCTTTTGAAATTTGCTTGATGTATCATATACATTATTTCCCACCTTTTGAAGGATGTGACACATCATATTATAACACTTTATTTCAGATGTTTCTGGAACTTTTCCTCATTCGTGTATGTTAGTTTTAATTTGTTTAAAATAGATCTGAATCTGTCTTGTTAAATCTATTAAGCTCCAGTTATTAATTTATTATTTTTATATCTATGTAAAAAAAACATAATGCAGCTATGCTATACGCTTACGCTTAAAAAGTGGACTTACATGGAAGACGTATATATTCTGAAATTTAAATTGAACAACACCTTATGGATAATTTTTATTGTTAAGGATAATTTATTTAAAATGAGAGGTATATTCTATAAGATTAATACTCTATGATATTTATACCGAACTCGAATGACCCACAACCCGAATGACCCGCAACCCAAATGACTCATATCCCAAAAAGACCCGAACCCGAATGACCCGTCCGATTTTACCCGAAAATAATATGTTTTTATATTATTATCCAAAATATTTTGAAATTGAGGAATTTATATGATTTTTCTAATATACAAGGCCTAAAAATACTAACTAGAATGACTCAGATGACTTGGAATGCCAATCCGAATGACACACAACACTTAATCTGAGTGGCATTTGACCATAAACTGACTTTGACTTTGAACTCAATTGACCCGCGGCCCAAACCGAATGATCTGAACCTGAATGACCCGAAACCCGAATAACCTGAAATCCGAAGTAGTTAGTCATTCGTGATGCGCGAATCATACAGTGTGTACGTAATAAGTTCGTGTAAAATTCGGATCAGACGTTTTACTAGTCAGTCATATTCGGTCATAAAAAACGTGAGATGGTAATAATTTGTTGATTCGGCTATTCGTGTATAATTAGGCTTATCTAACACAATACGGATACAATAATTCGGTATATAAAAGTATATAAATATAAACTTATTATTCAAAAATAATTGAAAAATATTATTACTTTATTATATAATGTTTACTTAATCCAAAACATCAAATATATAGATTGTTATTGATATTTCTTATATCATCTTTGTTCGGAAGTTAAGTTTTTATTTTTTATTTAAAAAAATACTATTTGTTTTATTTTGAAAAGAAATTGTATTATATGGCAAAACGTGTTTAATATGTGTTTTTTCAAAAAAAAATATAAAATACACAAATTATTGATCAAGTTGGGTACGAATACATCAATACAGAAATTATTCGTAATACGTCAATTATTCGTGTATTATACAAGTATTATTCGAACTAAACAACTATAATCCGAACGACCTGAAACCCGAATAACCCGCAACCCGATTTGACCCAACCCGAACCCGAACATAACCCCCCTGCCACCTCTTGTCGGTAATAGAACACTGCTCCAAGAGAATATTATAGCAATAATTATTGTTGAATGCTAGAAGATAAATTCACTAAGTAAAATATCATGATCAATTTTATTTGTTATATTTTCCAATTGACTATCAGGACCTTTTTCATTTCTGCTTTAGGCACTATTAGCCATTATGGCATGTGCTCTCCATTTAAGATGGTACAAGATGCATCCAAGAATGACCCATTCATGATTCATCCAGCCTGTGATTAAAGCATTTTGTTTTGCAAAACAAATGGCACCACAGCTATTTATCTCTCTCATTTATTTCACTAGCCATTGAGAACATAAAAAATAGACCTATAATAGGACCACAAAATGTTGGAAGAGACAAACCGTTATACAGAAAAATATTTTTGATTAAAAAAGAAAGAGTTTTAATTATATAAATTTTTTTTTTACATTTCAAAAAAAATTATATAATATTATTTACAGCCTTTATTGTTATTAATCTACATTTGTATGATTTTTCTCATCATATATTTCATTCTGGTCCCTGTACAGATTGTGATTCTCCTCGTGAATAAGACTTTTTTTTTCTAGCACCCAAATCGTAAATATTTGAACAGATAGCACTGGTTTGAAAAAAATTGGGTATCTAGCACTACCGCCAGCTTTTCTGGCGGTAGAGAGTGTCTACCGCCAGAAATTCTGGCGGTAGAAGCTATTTTTCAATTTTTTTCATCAGCAGACCTAAACAGATTAATTAGGAAAAAATTAGTATCTACCGCCAACTATTCTGGCAGTAGATGTGCAAAAATTATTTTTTGAAATTTTAAAATTTTTACCCGTTTTAGCTAGGAAATTAACGGAAAACATTGAAAATTAAGTTCTACCGCCAGCTATTCTGGCGGTAGTGGCAATTTTGTAAATATTTCTACATCAATCCGTTACCAAACCCGTTAATCAAAACAAACAAACAAAAAAAAAATTTGTTCTTCTACCGCCAGCATGTCTGGTGGTAGAAGACTTTTTTTTTGTTTTTGTTTTGATTAACGGGTTTGGTAACGGATTGATGTAGAAAAATTACAAAATTGCCACTACCGCCAGAAAAGCTGGCGGTAGACATGAATTTTCAATTTTTTCCGTTAATTTCCTAGCTAAAATGGGTATAAATTTTGATATCAGAAAAATTATTTTTTTGCACATCTACCGCCAGAATAGCTGGCGGTAGAAGCTAATTTTTTCCTAATTAATATGTTTAGGTCTGCTGATGAAAAAATTGAAAAATAGTTTCTACCGCCAAAATTTCTGGCGGTAGACACTCTCTACTGCCAAAAAATCTGACGGTAGTGCTAGATACCCAATTTTTTTCAAATCAGTACTATCTATTCAAATATTTATGATTTGGGCGCTAGAAAAAAAAAATCCGTGAATAAGAGGAAAAGAACAAAAACAAAGAAGATTCCTTCCCTCCTTTTCTCTTTCTATCTCATCCGGTCCGTGAAGCCATTAAACAATCCATCCAACAGTACAATCAAATAGGAAATCTCTCTAAAATAAAACATTCTTTCTACTCTGTTTTTCTAGTTTAGTACTGACAAAGTCACAAAACCCTAATCTTTCTCCTGAACCCTTGTGCTTGGCCATATTCACCCTTCTCTCTCTCCAAACTCTCTCTACTTTATTCTCTTCTCCTTGTTTCTCCTCTCCATAAAAAACTCTCTTTGTATTTCTCTGTTTGGCTTTCTTCCTTCTCTCTTGATTTCAACAAAACAATGTCACCAAAACTCTTTCTATATCCACTCCTCCTATCTCATTTCCTATTACATTTTTTAGCCAGTGGGGAGGTGACATGTGGCGGAATTGTACCAATGAGGAAACGCAGGGAGGTGATTTCAATTAGAGATTTTGGCGGGGTTGGGGATGGAAAAACAGTGAATACTTGGCCGTTTCATAAAGCGATTTATAAAATCAGTCATATGAGAAAAATAGGAGGCACAATGCTTTACATTCCATCTGGAGTTTGGCTAACTGGAAGTTTCAATTTAACAAGTCACATGACTCTGTTTCTCGCCAAAGGAGCTGTTATTAAGGCCATTCAGGTTTATATATTATAGATAGGAAAAGTATAATTTGCCCACTCATTTTCCCACAAAAATGTTATATACATCATCATTGAATTATATAATTCATGATTTTTGTATTTAAATCTTCCTATGATATCATTTTTTTATATTTATCCGGTCTATGATGTTATGATTTTAGTATTTATCATTTTTATAATGTTATGGTGACATATATGACACTTTTATGGAAAGATAAGGGACATTATAGAATCTTCTCTTATACGGTATTTGTCACATACATAACTTCATTTTGGTGTTACGATATGATATTGTTTTTAATTAAACGTGAATAAAATTAATGAGTGAAGTGCAATTTAAATTATTTCTTTCAGGATACGAGGAATTGGCCATTAATGGATCCTTTGCCGTCGTATGGAAGAGGAAGAGAATTACCAGGAGGCCGGTACGCAAGTCTCATTCATGGAAACGGTATTTGTGACGTTATCATAACAGGTACAGAATGTGGAGATTAATTCTAATGAATTAGATTTAGAATGATATTATACAGTAGCATCGTAGATTAAATTAAGTAATGTAAAGATGTGAAACTTTTCAGGCTGTAAAAGCAAGTAACTTTCCAAGTAGTAATATATATTATATACCTCAATTGTTTTGTTATCTAGATATAGTTATTATTGGAAGTATGCTAAATAAACTAATATTTTCTTTCTGACGTAAAAATCAATGGGCCTGGATCAGGCTCATATTCGGCCTACAATTATTCTTTACATACTTATTCATAATCAACTCTTTGAGCCCAAATATTAGACCACTTTCAACAAATGAAATAAATATTCAACATAAATATAAATAAGTATAATTTTTTATTATGAATAGGTGAGAGGGGAGTAATAGATGGCCAAGGTGAAGTGTGGTGGAATATGTGGAGACGAAGGACTCTTCACTACACGAGACCAAATTTGATTGAATTCATGCATTCTAGCGATATTTTGATCTCAAATATTGTGCTTCTCAATTCTCCTTTTTGGAACATTCATCCTGTTTATTCCACGTATTCACAGAATCATTTGATTCTTCTTTTTTGCCATTATTCGAAATAATAGCTTCATCTCGTTCAAGAATGTTATGTAATGTGTAAATGATTTCTAATGTTGTGCATTAATTATTTCAGCAATATTGTGATAAAATACGTATCGGTTATAGCGCCCCACGATTCACCTAATACAGACGGGATTGATCCAGGTATTACACAATAGCATCTCTAATTTAGCTCATTCTAGTCACATAAATAGTTCACACTTAAGTGTTAGAGCTCGTCTATAGTACTTGATTTTTTTTTTTTTTTTGGTGATAAATCTGATTAAGATTGTTATTGTTAATAGGGTATTTTAGGTACATACAATATTAATTACCTAAATTTACTCTTAATTTCTTTTCATAACATACACATCTTAATTTCCCATCCATTTGATTTATTTATGGAAATCTCCATTAAACTTATTTTTCTTTTCCATCTGCATAACACAAGTATAACAAATAGTCTGAAATTATATTGAATATATTAATGGATATTTAATTACATCTATTTTCATCAGTATATTTGCAATAAAAAAAATACTTAATAGTATATTAATAATAAAATTGGTACAATATTATATTGACTAACACAAAATGTTAAAAAATAATTGAACATCTAATTATTAATATTGATGCATTGACAGTAAAATAGAATATTGAAACACATAAATGGTACATCGACATAAAAAATATATATACTAATAATGAAATTGATACAGAAGATCTATATCAACAATTAGAAGTCAATATTGACACAATATAAGTACTTTATTATATCTCAAAAAAATATATTATTATTTGAAAAAAATATATATTTGATACTAAAAAATAAATTTTGTTGACACGAAGATGTTATATGCGAACTAATATATTACTTGTAGAAAAACGGTCTATTAAACATTAAAAGATTCTTTGACTAAGAATTTTATATATGTTAAATTTGTTTCCAAATATCAATGAAAATACAAGGTCTTCTTGGCTCCATTTTACATAAGAAAATGCAAAATAATAGCAAAGTAAAAGATGAAAATAAGATTAAATCAATATAATTGGCTAAACCTTTTCATTTCACGTGGAGTAAAATCTGAAGAATACAAAATCTAAGTCCTTAGATAAGCTTAGCATCTGATTTTGTTTGTCCATCATTCCAAATAATGTCTGAATCAAAGAAGGAAGAGGCAACAAAGAGAGGAAATAGAAATCAAAGAAGGAAAAGATCAATTAGGAAGAGAATTACTTATTTACCCTTGATCATCTATTTTAAAAAGGAAAAAATGTCTAATGTGCTCTACTTTAGATTTAATATAAACCGTCTGAACTAAATAAATTTACAAATATGGAATACTATAAAATTTCTCTAACACTCAATAAGAAACTAAGAAATTTCATTTTATGCAGATTCAAGTTCAAACGTCTGTATAGAAGACACGTACATCTCAACAGGAGACGACATGGTGGCAATAAAAAGCGGGTGGGATGAATATGGAATTTCATATGGCAGACCGAGTGCTGACATCATAATCAGACGCGTGCGTGGCTCCTCTCCTTTTAGCGGAATCGCAATAGGGAGTGAAGCCTCGGGAGGAGTTAATAACATACATGTAGAAAATGTCAATTTATATAACACAGGTATTGGAATTCATATCAAGACTAATGTTGGGCGAGGCGGGTATATAAGAAATGTTACTTTTTCGAACGTTTATATGAGGAATGTAAGAAAAGGGGTTCGCATAGCCGGCGATGTTGGTGATCACCCTGATGAGTATTTTAATCGGCAAGTTATCGACATTATTGATGATGATTTGATAATTAATTTATGAAATTGCCATATTAATTATTGATTTTATGAATTAATTGTATCTAGGCTTGCTTTACCGAAAGTCGATGGAGTGGTGATAAAAGATGTGTGGGGAGTGAATGTACAACAAGCAGGTTCAATTGAGGGAATCAAGAGTTCAAAATTCACTCGTATATGTTTGGATAATGTGAAATTATGGGGGTCGAAGAATCCATGGATGTGTCGAGACGTAAGTGGTGCTGCCATGGGAGTTCAACCTTGGCCTTGTGCGGAGCTCGCCAGTTCTTTCTCCCATGGCTTTTGCTCAACTTAATATGAACATTTAGTTTGTTTAATTGGTTTTATCGGTTCTGTTTGGTTAGCTTCTCTTTTTTTTTTTCTACAAGCTGGTTGGTTTCTCTTTTGATTTGCCTAATATATATTTTTTCCTTTTTTCTATATTTTTGGTGTGAGTTGGTATATGTATTAATTAACTTTGATTAGAAATAAGAGACCTATTATCACTAGCAAGAGTAAACAACAACAACAACAATAATAATAATAATAATAATAATAAAAGTGAACACATCATCATGTGCGATATAAAACACACATAGCACATGGAAATACATAAAAGGAAAACAAACCACTACCTAGCATCATCACTCGTTTATTACCACAGCACATAGAAAACTATACAAACACCAAAGTTCCACAAAGTTATAAACTCAACAGACAACACAACCACCATCAATAGACACGGATTTGAACTCCATGATATCTCAAAATCCAGCCGTCAAAAGTGGCTCACAAAATCCCAGACCTGCTTGATGATTCCGCCCTCCTCTTCCTCCTCTCTTACCTCCTTTTCATGGCGTGGAAGACGAGTAATGTGCATTTCTCTCTCCTCTCTCTTCTCTCTGACCTCGTTTTCTTCGCGAGGCAGACGAGGCATGTACATTTCTCTTTCTTCTCTCTTCTCTGTTACCTCCTCTTCATGGCGGGGATGGCGAGGCATGTGCATTTCTCTCTCCTCCCTTTCATGGCGGGGAAGATGAGGCATGTGCATTTCTCTCTCCTCCCTTTCATGGCGGGAAAGACGAGGCATGAACATATCTCTCTCCTCTTTCTCCTCTCTCTCCTCCCTTTCATGGCGGGGTCCATGAGGCATTCTCATCCCTCTCTCCCTCTCCATCCTGTGTTTCCTGCAGTTCTTCCTCATCTTCTTCATCAGCTCCCTCAGTTTCTCCATTTCCTCCTCGCTCAGTTCGTCTTCTTCTGGCTCCTCTGCTCTGTCTGACTTCACGTACTCCTCGCTCTTCTCCTTTTAAGAAAAATGTTGAAATGTCAAGACAATGACTCTACCGTTGGATTTTGGGACTGTTTTAATGAGATACAAGTCTAGAGACCATGCAACTGGACGCGAATCAACCTTGAAAGCCTAAGTAAGGAAAGAAAACTTCCATGTTCTCATTATTTTTTTCCTTATTTGGGCTTTCAAGGTTGATTCGGGGTCCGATTGCATGTTCTCTAGACTTTTTGTTTAATGAGGGTTGATGCTTATGTTGGTTTCAATTTCACTGACGGTTGATGCTTAATTGGTTATGTTGGACTTGGTTTCAATTTCATTAATTAGTTTGCAGATTTGTGATATTTTTTTTCTTGGATGTTTGGGAAAAAATGCCAGGTTCAATTCAAGAATATCATGCATTAATTGCACAAATTGAGGATTAATTGTAATTGTTACAAATTTGGGGTCACTAATACCACACTAAACCGTATTATGTACGCCTGTACAGTGTCCCTGTACTACCATTATAAATATGTAGCAGTCCAAATGTAGATTTTAATCACCACAGTAAACAACACCAAAAAGTCAGCAACTTACAATATCTTAAAAACGAAATAATCAATAGTTCATAAAATTAAACAATACCATCTCTTTCCCTTCCCAGTGTTTCACATGCATGGGCATACGCGGCACCTCCATCCACTCGCCATCCGGCTTCATCAAACCCGGGTTCAGATCCATACCACGTTCCTCACCCTCCATGAACCGTTGCCCAAATCTATGCCCAAATCCGCCATACCCATGATGGTGGTGGTGGCGACGGCCGTGACCGATCAGGTGGCGGAGGGAGTACCCGAAGTCCTGAAGGTTCTCAAAAGCTCGCCCATCGGAGGAACTCTCAACAGGCACTACGATGTAATGAGTGGTTTCTTCAGCAGAATCAGGATGGAGGCGGGCGAGGGAGAGGGAGAGGAGAGAGAGGAAGAGGAGGAAGGAGAGGGACAGGCGAGCCATGTTTGGTTTGTTGGAAATGGAGAAGTTGAGCAGGGTTTTTAAGAGATGGAGAGGGAGAGAGGATGCAAGAAAGTCAATGGAGGAGAAATTTAGGTGGTGAAGTGCGAACTGGGGATGGGACTGTTGACTTAGTCTAAATCCTATATAGCACGTATGTTGTGTGAAACTGTAGATGGTCACTGACATGAATTTCGTATTGAGAGTTGGGAGTATGGTTCGTTTATATATTTGTTGCACAGTATGCAGAGATTACAGGAGCACAGAGGATATGGACGGATCTTTCTCTCCATTACAAGTAAAACTGGATGAACATTACTGGGATTATATGATGTTTTAATGAGTTAATTTAGAATAATCATCTTTTATAAATAAGCATTTGTAATTAAACCTTTTCTTTATTTTCATGCTACACGCTTTGTAATTAGACTTTTCTTTATTTAATGAAATTAGGAGGCTATTTGCTTACATCTAAAAATATTAATTAAGTATTTATACAATTCGTGACGAAATGGAGAGTTCAAGTTACTGAGTGGACAAAAGCACCAGAGAGGATCTTTCCACGTGTCGGATGAATATTGCCTGTGGATTTTCATTATTTTGTTTGGTGCAAACCACGAGGTTTGTTTCTTTATCGAGTTTTGACCAAAAAGAACAATACGTCCGAATTCGAATAGAACACAAAGGTGAAGTCTGGCAAAAAAAAGTAGAATAGCGGAAGAGTGAAAGAATGGAAGAGTGTCTCTTTCATTTTATTTTAAATGTGTTCGGCATAATAAATGAGTAGAAGAGTGGAATAAACAATTAATACAATATTTATTTAATTTGGAAAAAGGAGAGAGAAGGAAGAAAAATCTTTGTATTCCACCCTCTTCCACTCTTCCATCACCCCCATGGAATAAAATTAAACCACTCTTCTATCCCTTTATTCCATCTTCTTCCACTCTTGTTCGGAGGAATAAGTAAATTTCTTCCACCTTCTTCCACTCTTCCACTCTTATTATATGTTACCGAACGGGCCCAAAGAGATTTGCATATGTTAGTATTTCCGCCTTACATTGATAATCTAAATTTGACAGTTTTATCTTTTTTTCGTTAGTCTTGTATTTATACTGAAAAATAAAAATGAGGGATAATTATTGTGATTATGTACTTTGTTTCTCTTCTAGAATGGGCTCATATACCTTTATTAAATTTTAAATCAATAATGCTAAACACGAAAATCAAACTTCTCAATTATGAAAATATGAGGTTAAAATCATTCCCCCAGAACATTCTAGTGATACTAGATTTATATTCAAAGATTGGAAAAATTTTACCTGCAATCTAAAGATAGATCTAGGATTAGGAACCTCATGATCGCTCATGAGGAATAGGCTCATACCATATTTAACTTAGTTTCTGTGATGTTTATATTTATAAATCTAAAACAAAATCCTTTAGAATGTTAAGTAAGGAAGTGCCCCCCATGTCACTGAATTCCTTGGTACTTAGACAGTCTTCATCTGGCATGCATTACAAGAAACTCGCATCTAAATCATTTAGTCGTATCCTCAAACAAAGAGAGAAAATTGCCTCAACTATCCTGACGCCTTCGGACGCATCTAATCCGGTATAGTACAATAGATGCTACAATTGTTTTCATGAAGGGAACATCATAAATTTCAATTTTATTGCACAACCTATGCCAAAGCAGGTCATATTATAGGATTAGTGCCCTAAGCCAAATGTATTTGTGCTAGAAAATGGATTATGTATTAAAACATTATTATTTATTCAATAAAGATTATTTATTATATATCTGTGTGTATGAGTTGTGAATGTACATTTATATATCTTATATCAACCATGAATGACACTTCGGGTTTACGTCATCAGAATACGTGATTCTTATAGTAGAATTGTGAACCAACGAATGATATTCTAAAATATCCCTAGTGATATGTAGGATGTTTATAGAGATAAACATAATTCAAGTAAGAAGCTACATAACCACATTAGTATATTCGCAGATTGGATGATCATATTCTACTGATCATGGACATAAGGATGTCAAGTCTGGAATATAAGTACGTGTTAGAGAACACGTACTGGACTGACCACACTATGAGAATATGCATGGTATATGTCATTAGTGA
The DNA here is from genome assembly GCA_027726005.1 of Juncus effusus. Classification (NCBI taxonomy): domain Eukaryota; kingdom Viridiplantae; phylum Streptophyta; class Magnoliopsida; order Poales; family Juncaceae; genus Juncus; species Juncus effusus. The sequence goes on from CM050893.1 coordinate 9,142,022, forward strand.
TTCTCATATGAATAGTGTGCTTGTTCCTACGACCTGAGATCACCATGGATTCCTGTATGTGGAACTGCATACTATGATCCTACGTCATCCATAATGGGATGATCATTAAGGCCATCATTAGGTTGCACTGAATCATGACGAGAAATGTGAGTGACCAAGATGGGATTTGTTCCTCTCGTCAGGAGGGACATATCTCTGGGCCTCATGATGAAGTAGGACTTAAGGAAATGCATGGTCATGCCCAAAATGGATTAACATGTGTAATCTTCAACGAACCCTTCGTTGTGTGTGTGCGAAGCTCCAATGCCATCTTCCGAAGATTGCGCCAAGATTCTTGCCTTGTAATCTTGATATAATATCTTTCCTAACAACTATACTATTGCTAGAAAAAAGTAATTTACAATTTTGGACAACTCACAGGTTGCCATAATTACAACTTTGGACAACTCGCTGGTTGCCATAGATATTAAATAAAATTACAAGCATTCACACACAAGATTACATCACAGATCTAAATCTCATACCATATTTGTATATTTAAATTCCATGTATAACAAAAATTAGGGTTTCTCGCAAAATCAGCATTATTCCGTTGGGAACGGAACTATTCCGTTCTCAACGGAGACGTGCTGGAAATTCGTATTTCCTTTAGTTTTAGTTCCGCTTCCAAAACAGATTTCGAAACGCTAATTTTCGAAACTCTAGCAAATCATAATATCCAATATTATATTCCTAGAAACTATTTCCGTGATGTTTTCAAATAATATTTTCAAAACCCTAAAATTTATTATACTTGAATTTACTAAATTTTAAATATAATCGACGATTATTTCCTTAACGAACGCTCTGATGCCACTGTTGAGAAATCCGTAGCCATGTACGTTACATGCGCAGCGGAATCTAACTTCAGACGTACGGAATAACTGGACTCGGCTAGACGAGTCCGGAAATACTTTCCGAAAATAACTCAAAACTCTCTCTCTCTCTCTCTCTCTCTCTCTCTATTTCTGTATATTAGATGGCCTCTAAGACTTCTAGATTGTGTGTCGAATAGAAGGGGGCTACTCCTTTATTTATACTAGAGAGAGGGGTGAAAGAATGACAACTTTTGTTAAGGAAACAAATCCTGCCTGCCGAATGAACAGTAATTCCTGCTTCGAACGGACCATCGTTTCCATATAAACGATGCTTGTCTGCCAAGCAAATCAGCACATACCATATGTGTTCCGTTCGAACGTGTGAACAGTAATTCCTGTGCGTGAACAGTAATTCCTACGAGTGAACAGTAATTCATGCTTCGAGCGCACCATCGTTTTCATATAAACGATGCTTGTCCGCCAAGCAAATCAGTACATACCATATGTGTTCCGTTCGAACGCGTGAACAGTAATTCCTGCGAGATCAAATATCCAATATTTGATTTATTCTTTCGCCCATTTATTCATCACATGTATAACTTTTATTGAGGTATTTTCATCTTGTACGAATGGAGTTCATTGTGTGACCGTGTAAGTTCCATTTAACGCTGGCAACGATCTTCTAAAGATCGTAAGTCATGAGTAACCTCTAGACTGATGTCATGACTACCCATGTTAAATGAAATGATCAGCGATCATAAACCTATCTGAATAGACATTTGCTTATTCCTTTTGTTCTACGATATACGTCTTGCTCACAAGGTACGGTAATATGTCATCCTTGAGTTTGATCAAAGTCTCTTTCCTGATCGAGAATTAGACTGAGAAAATACAAAATAATATTAACAACACATGTTAATCCATTTTAAGCATGGCCATGCATTTCCTTCAGTCCTAGTTCATCAGGGGACCCAGAGATATCTCCCTCTTAACGAGAGGAACAAATCCCATCTTGGTCACTCACATTCCTCGTCATGATTCAGTGCATACCTAATGATGACCCTAATGATCATCCCATTACGAATGACGTAAGATTATATTAAAGTATGTTGTTCCTCATACAGGAATCCATGGTGACCTCAGGTCATAGGAACAAGCACACTATTCATATGAGAATGACTAATGACATATACCATGCATATTCTCATAGTGTGGTCAGTCCAGTACGTGTTCTCTAACACGTGCCTATATTCCAGACTTGACATCCCTATGTCCATGATCAGCAGGAACATGATCATCCAGTCTACGAATATACTAGTGTAGATATGTAGCTTCTTACCTGAAGTATGTTTATCTCTATAAACATCCCACATATCACTAGGGACAGTTTAGAATGTCATTCGTTGGTTCATAGTTCTACTATCAGAATCACGTATTCTGATGACGTGAACCCGAAGTGTCAATCATGGTCGATCTAATATATGTGAATATATTAGTCACCCATACACTCATTCATATATGAATTGAATAAACGTGTTTCTCATAATCTAATCTCTAGTCCAACACTTTGGCCTAGGGCATAATTTCTTCAACAAGTTATAATAGTTCAGACCTACATCCGTTCTTCATCTCGCGGATCAGGAAGATTCAAAGTATAAATTTTAACAGCATATCTCGTACTTTTATTCCCTTAATGATGATCCTAGGGCGGCTTGAATCCATAGGTTCCACTGCGCATGTAACGTATGTGGCTATGGATTTCCCAATACATATTGCTCAGTATTGTGTGGTGACGAAGCTAGCATCGTAAACACTGGATGGTTCGTTGCATGAACCCGACGATTCTAGTCCAGCTAGTGATTTCGGACAAAATCACAAAATCGGACCAAAAAATGAGCACAACTCTCATACTATCGGCTCCTTGATGGAGTCAGAAAATCATAATTTTATCAAAGAAAAAATAAGCACATTCCTCAACAGTATCATAATACTTGTTGAAGAGGATAAAGAAATCATGATATCCCTAAAAGAGAGTCAAGAAAATCAAATGAATTTGCATAAGCATCCAATACATATTTTGGACAATGATCTCCAAATCAAAAATGTGGTCCAACAATATGTGGACCAACATATCGAAAAAGCTTTATTGAGTGAGGGAAAAACTATTCTAGAACCAACAGCCAAATGCAAAATAACGAACCAATCAACTTTATCAGTAACAATAATTGAAATGCTTTTAGTAAGTCTCGAATGTGATACCCTACAAAAAAAATCACTCAATTACGAATTGGCAAATGCTGTAGCTCAATATTGCGGGATAGACAAAAAAAATCATGAGTACCATCGAAAACGATACACAATATTGGGATTTAGAAGGTTGTGAAAATATCAACTGGCTAGACGAGGGGTTAAACTTCGAAGAAGACTGAGAGGATGAAAAGGGATGACTCGAGCACGATAGGGACTAAAGCTTAATGTGATGTATCAAAGACATTTTTGAAGTGCAAAATTGGATGGTTTTTACTTAATTTTATTCATTAGTGCAATTTTAGCTAATTTTTATGTTATTTGTTTTATCTTCGAAAAGTTGTACCAAATGATGAAAATGATCATGGATCCGAACTTTTGTAGTTTTTTATTTTAATTAATTAAAGTCTTAGTAGGCAATTTGTCTACTACCTCAAAAAAAATGGCCTGTCCAGTCATGTATGAGACGAGATGATCGTCAAAGACCTCCGACAATATACGCAAAATTAAGGCCTCTTTTCTAGGAAAGAATGTTTGTTTTTTGCAATATTGAATAAAAAAAATGCATCAATTAATCACTATCATTTATTAGCGTAATTGATTTAGAAAATGAGTTTGTAATCCATATATCTGAAGTTCAAGTCTTATATTAGGTATATTTTTTTTTTATTTTTTTTTCTCATATTTTTTTTTTGAAATATGTTCATAAACATTTAGTAAAATGTATATCAAATTTAATTTTATATTGTACTCTAGTATTACCTCATATTCCTTGCTATTACAACGATATGAACTTTCTCCCTGTGAGTGACATGTGTCCCACTTTCGGATTGTTTGTGACAAGCCTGATACTCATATATATAAAACGGGTCATTTTAAAATATATATTTTACTCAGTTCACAATCAGTCACATGATAAATTATTACACCGGTCTCACTTATGGATTTTTTTGTGACAAACCTGATACTCATATATATGAAGTTGATCATTTTAAAATAAATATACTACTCAGTACACAATCAGCCGCATGATAAATTATTATACGGATTTTTTGTGGCCATACTTTTCTTTCAATTAATACCCTTATCTTTCAATAATACTACCATACATGCCATTGGATATTTACACATATTTGCATTTTAAAGTTAAATGGCATTGATTGCTATTTCTATCAAAATGGAGGGTATTTGTTTGTCTATCATTCATGTTCACACATACTTTTGCCGACTTAGACAAAAAAAACTTAGGTAGTCAACAAAGAATAGTAGTCAACAAACAATTCAGCTTCAATAAACTAACCCCTTGAATTAATAAATTTGTCATTATATTACTCAAATCTGTTAGTATATATTTTGTATAGAATTTCTAATATGGATTTTATTATCACTCAAGAAACAACTTCTTTCTCTCTTAACTCAATATTTCATTACAAGCTCTTTTTTCTTTATTTAGATAATTGTTGCTCCCTTCCAGAGCAAGCAGTCCTTACTATGTTTTATTAGAGCTCCCTTCTTCCATTCTTTCCGAGCTAGCGACTCAGGACTTTATCCACTCCAATGTTCCGTAACTTTCCTCCTCGGAAATCAAACAAAGAAAGCATCTCTTGCCCGCAACTTTGAGTGGTGCTATGATTGACACACAACTTTCCTATTTATAGGCTCATATCCTAACTCAAATACATGCATGATAATAACTCCTAAAACATGCATCTATAATAAATATTACATAGATAAACCAAATATATTCAACTTGGTGCATTCACCAATTAAATATTACTTGGATGATACAATACATTGCACTCCATAACTTAATGCATTCATATTCATATTCTTTTCTTTAGGCTTGGGCTTATCAACAAATTCCTCCCTTAAGCTCAAACCTATTCTTCATCCCGATCATCGCCTTATAATTCTCAAACAACACCATCGGAAGTGGTTTCGTAAATATATCAGCCACTTGTTCATGACTCGTCACATGACTTAGTCGCACTTCACTTTTCTTCACCTGCTCTCGGATAAAATGAAAACGCACATCAATGTGCTTACTCCTCTCGTGATGCACTGGGTTCTTTGCTAATTCGATCGTGGATTTATTGTCGACTCGTATTTCGGTTGCCTCGTGTTGCCTCAGTTTCAACTCGCGCAACAAATTCCTTAGCCAAGTTGCATGTCATACACACCAAGATGCTGCTACGTACTCGGCCTCGCATGTTGATAATGTCACTATTGGTTGTTTCTTTGACATCCATGTGAATGCCGTATCTCCTATGTAAAACACATATCCGGATGTGCTTTTACGATCATCAACATCTCCGCACCAATCGCTATCCGAGTAGCCCACTAACTTATATTCATTCGTCTTCGAGTAGTATAGCCCGAGGGACTCTGTTCCTCGGATGTATCGAAGGATCCTTTTTATCGCCTTCCAATGTGAGTATCGCGGCTCCTCCATAAACCGACTCAATACTCCAACACTATATGCGATGTCTGGCCTCGTACAAGTGAGATACCGTAAACACCCAACCAAACTCCTGTATTTGCTCGTATCAACTATTTCTCCTCCCTCAAACTTGGAGAGTTTCGCACCGAGTTCCATCGGTGTCGCTATCGGGTTGATATCCTCCATTTTGTATCTTTTCAAAATATCTTTTGCGTATGCTTCAGGCGATACAAAAATACCGCACTCGCCTTGTGTAACCTCGAGACCGAGGAAATACTTCATCAAACACAAATCGGTCATCTCAAATTCACGCATCATTGCTTCTTTGAATTCCTTTACCATCTTATCATTATTCCCCATGAATATGAGATCATCGACATAGAGAGCGACAAATAACAAATCGTTTCCTTTCTTCTTCACATATAGGGCATGCTCGTATGGACATTGTGTGAAACCGGTCTCCTTGAAGTGTGTATCAATTCGGGCATTCCATGCCCGAGGCGCCTACTTAAGCCCATACAATGCCTTTCTCAGTTTCAACACTTTTCTCTCTTTTCCGGATTTCACATAACCGGGCGGTTGCTCAACATACACCTCTTCTTCGAGTACTCCATTTAAAAATGCTGATTTAACGTCCATCTGATAGATTGACCATTTGAATTGTGCTGCTTGGAATATGAGAAGCCTGATCGTCTCCATTCTCGCAACTGGGGCAAAAACCTCATCATAATCAATACCGGCTTTTTGCCGATATCCCTTTGCCACCAGACGTGCCTTGTACCTTTTGATCTTGCCTTCGGCGTTCACTTTTTTTCTTATACACCCATTTTACTCCAATGGGCCTACATCCTTCCGGCAATTCTACCAGATCCCAAGTCCTATTTTTCTCAATAGCCTCAATCTCCTCATCCATCGCGGCTTGCCATCTCTTATCTCTCACAGCCTCCTCAAAGGAAATATTTTCGGCATCTGCCAAAAGACAAACAAGATGTACCTCATCAGTTGCATCATATAATTCTTGTAGACTTCTCGTGCGTGGTTGTCTCGGCTCATCTTTATCATCGGATGGTATGGGACTATTCGGGGCAACAGTCGATACCGACGAATCTCCTTTCTCGGGTTCAACTAAATCGGCCTTCTCGTGCATTATCTCATTTTTATTCCAATCCCACGTGCTCTCTTCATTCACATGTACATCTCGGCTCACCATAACTTTCCTCTCAATCGGGTCGATGAGCTTGTATGCCTTCGTTTTCTCGTCATACCCGATGAACACGAACTTCTTGCTTTTATCATCGAGTTTAGTCCTTCTTTTATCCAGTATGTGTGCATATGCCACACTACCGAATACTTTGAAATGTGATACGGTCGGCTTTTGTCCGCTCCAAGTCTCTTGGGGTGTTTTCTCACCCAACATCACATGTGGATATCGATTTTGTACATATACGGCACATTGTACCGCCTCGGCCCAAAATTCTTTTGGCATATCCTTACTCTTCAACATCGAACGAACCATGTCGAGAATGGTTCGGTTTTTCCTCTCGGCCACACCATTTTGCTGAGGGGAGTAAGGTGCAGTCAAGAATCGCTTAATCCCATGCTCCTCGCAATAACTCGTGAATGCCGTTGACATGTACTCCCCGCCTCTATCCGATCGCAAGGCCTTGATATACATCCCCGTCATCTTCTCGACTAAAATCTTGAACTTTTTGAACACTTCGAGCGCCTCCGATTTTTCCTTCAAAAAGTAAACCCACGTCCTCCTTGAATAATCGTCAACGAATGTTATGAAGTATCTCTTCTTACTGAACGACACGGGCGTTATTGGACCACAAATGTCGGTATGCACCAACTTGAGAGGACCTCTTGCTCGGTATCTTGCCTTCTTTTGGAACGGGACTCTTGCATGTTTACCAAGTACACAACCTTCACAAAAACTAGCCGTATAGTCCATATCCGGTAAACCGTGCACCATGTTCTTCTTTGTCAATTCTCTCAGGCCACCGTAGTGCAAATGTCCGAACCGTAAGTGCCATAACGATGCCTTGTCCTCGATGTTAACTCGCAAACACATTTTCTGCACAGTTCTAAGGTTGAGCTTGTACATTCGGTTCTTGGCCATCTCGATTCGCGTAACTAATCGGCCTCCCTTGTCTTTTAATAGCAACACTCGGTCTTTCATTAAAACCGAGTATCCCTTCTCTGACGATTGTCCCAAGCTAATAATATTGCTCTTCATCTCAGGAACATAGTACACATTTTCAATATATCCTTCTTTACCATTCTTTTGATAGAACCGAATTTTGCCTAGGCCCTTTACTTGGACCTTTGATACATCACCAAATGACACGTGCCCATCGTCTATCTTCTTCATCTCTACAAACAGGTGTTTGTGTCCACACATGTGATTGCTCGCGCCGGTGTCGAGGTACCATATTGTGTCGCTATTGGATGTGGTGTCTTTGTGTGCAAGCATGAGGACGCCATCTTCTCCCTCCTTTTCGGCTATGTTGGCGTTTTCCTTCACCTTTTTCTCGTCCCAACATTCTTTCGCGTTGTGCCCGTACTTTCCGTAGTTGTAACACTCGACATTTGCTCGACTCGAATTGCCTCCTCGGCCGCGACCTCGTCCTTGACCACGCCAATTTTGCTGACTCGGTTGATATTTTTCTTCGGAATTGCAGCCTCGGCCTTTATTTTGACCACCATTTCTACCGAACCCGCGACCTCCTCGGCCGCGTCCTCTTCCTTGATTATTCTCGACATACATCGTCTTGTCCTCCTTTATGGTTGCCTTGACTTGTAGAACTTCCTCGAGTGATTCCATCTCCTTCCTTTTCTTCCGTTGCTCGTGTGCCTCGAGTGAACCCGCAAGTTCGTCAACGGTCATTTCATCTAAGTCTTTCGACTCTTCAATAGCGCAAACCACGTTTTCGAAATTCTCGGTCAGCGACCGTAGAATCTTCTCAACAATCCTTGTGTCGGTTAGGGTCTCTCCATTACCCTTAAGCTTGTTTGCCACCGATTGCACACGCGAGATGTATTCGGAGACTCCCTCCGATTCCTTCATCTTCATGGCCTCCAACTCGCCTCATAAGGTCTGGAGCCGCACTTGCTTCACTCGGTCGGCACCCTTGAACACTTTCTCCAAAATTTTCCACGCCTCCTTAGAAGTTTCTGCACCGGCAATTTTTTCGAATGCGGATTCATCGACCGTTTGGTAGAGGTAGTAGAGTGCTTTCTTATCTTTCTTGCGATTGTCCTTCAACGACTTCAACGCGACGCCCTTTGTTGGAGTTGGATCCGGTTCTTCATAACCGGTCTCCACCGTCTCCCATAGATCCTCCGATCTGAGAAGCGCCTTCAATTGGATACTCCAATTATCGTAGTTCGTCTTCATCAATCGCGGCAACGACATCTGCCCAAAAGACATACTTTGACTCGTATTCGCACCTCCAGAACTCGCCATTCACTCTGATACCAAATTTGTTAGTATATATTTTGTATAGAATTTCTAATATGGATTCTATTATCACTCAAGAAACAACTTATTTCTCTCTTAACTCAATATTTCATTACAAGCTCTTTTTTCTTTATTTAGATAATTGGAAAGATACAACTTTGAGTGGTGCTATGATTGACACACAACTCTCCTATTTATAGGCTCATACCCTAACTCAAATACATGCATGATAATAACTCCTAAAACATGCATCTATAATAAATATTACATAGATAAACCAAATACATCCAACTTGGTGCATTCACCAATTAAATATTACTTGGATGACACAATACATTGCACTCCATAACTTAATGCATTCATATTCATATTATTTTCTTTAGGTTTTGACTTATCAACAAAATCATGGTGCATTTGTGAATTATGGATGACAAATCTAAATAACTGGTTTCATCTTTATGGTTCAGTGATAAGACGTGTGCGTGTTAAAAATGAAATTTGGAAAAATGAGATCTGGAGTTCGAAAAATGCTCTGGACATTTATTTTCCAGTTTTCTTTTCAAGAAAAGACAAATGTTTCTGTTATTTATACATACAATTTTCTAGAGAATTTTGATGACTGCCAAATAAAATCTCAAAATATAACATATCAACAAAGATATATGTTTCTCTAAATTTTTAAATATCAAAATTTATCGTTACTAAAAAATACATCTCGAAGTGGAGCGAGGGATTCAACTAGTTTTTTGAAATGTGAAAATAATTCATTATGTAAATGGTTTATATTATTATGTTAAGAATATTTTTAAAGAGTTTTTTATTGATAATATTTAATAAAAATGCTACAAATCGTGGAATGCAGTGGCGGTACTTTATAGAGAACCAGGGTGGGGGATCCCTTCCCTCCCAAGATTTAGAAAAAATGATATATATCAGTAATGATTTAGTTAATAAAATTCTGAAATATATATATTTTTATATATTTGATCCTCCAAAATTTTTGTGGGGTATTACTATACCGAGAGAATTTTTTTGGTCCTCCAAAAAATTACCTTCAAGTTCTACCACTGGTGGAATGGATCCAGAAAATATGAACCGGCCCTGACGGTAACCTTCTGAGATGTGGACAATTGGCAGAACTCAGGAAAGAACATTTAGTCGAACCATTTAGTCAATTTTGTTTCGCATGAACATGATAAAAAATCATTAGACCAAATACTATTTCATAAGCAATGACATCACACATTAACAGCATAGTTAAAAAATTGAAAACCCTCAGTAATCTCTCCTGTTTTAGAAGTTTCTTCAGCTTCAATAAGTCTCATGGCTTGAGAGGGGACTGGAGAGCATCTGAAATTCAGATAGAGGGGGGCACGAGATGATATTATATGTGCTTGAGCCAGCTCGTATCATATCTCTTCAAATCTGTTTACTTTACAATTAAGCAAGGAAAATGATATGGACAGAAAAGTTTTTTATGAACACGAAAAATTATAACGAAAAGACATTTTTATCCTTCTTTATACATACCAATCAATTCAGTTAAAAAAGACAAGAACATATCACTCTTGTTAATTCTTTCTCTCTCCGACATAATTGTTATCAAAACTTTATAATTTATTATTATTTTATTAAAACCAACTAATTATTTTTTGTTGAATCAAATTTTAATTTTATAAATATGTTATTATCTTTTCAATATTAATTATTCTTGTTCATGAAATTTTAGATATAGTAATATGCTTATTCAAATAGAGGTTAAGGAAATATATTGGCTAAATACATACAAACGTATATAAGAATAAAAAAAAATAGTTTTCATTATTATACAATTTTATGAATTCGTAGTTGCTCCAAAATTAAGAAAATTGCAAGTAAATAAAATAGTCAAAATGACTAATTAATATTTTTATTTATAAAAAAAATCTTGTTACAGACAACTAAATTAAAGTTTAAAAAACACAAATGACATATTAAGTGCTCAAGTGATATTTTGAAAAAAAAAACTATATCCAAATACTAAATAATTAAATGGCATAATTGATATATTTAAAAAAACATCTTTTTTCTAAAAATAAATACAATGAGATTGAAGAAATTTAGGAATGAGTTCAGATGAATGAGCTTGGAGAGATCAAACAAATATGGAAACAAGAAAGAATGATGCTTGAGTTAGAATTGGGCTGACATGTGATTCATTTTGATAATTTCTGAGCCCAAAAAGATAGGATTTTAGGAGTTTGTTAATTTTCCTTTCATTAATGTACAGCTTGTAAAAAAGATAGGATTAGCTTGTAAAAAGTTACGATATATAAAGGAAATATAATTTGGCCTTTGGACGGGGGACATGAGAGCCCTCTTCAATTTTTTTTCCAAAAAAAATAAATTAGAGAGATTTTCATATCATTAATACATTTATTATATGAATTACAATTTCCTTTTTAATTCATTTAATTGAACATACAATAACAAGGATAAAAGTGTCATTTTTCTAAACAATTTCATATTCCTATCAAACTATTTCCTGCCCAAATCACCACCCTTAAGCAAACTAAATATATTTTTGTACCATAATCTTCGACAAATTAATGAAAACTTCTTTAGTTTTGACGTAATCCCTACACAAATATAGACGTATCTTTGACAAATTAATGTAAACTTAGGCTTCGTTTGGCATCATTTCTGTTTTTCGTTTTATAAAAATAAAAATTAGTTTTTTGTTTTTCTGTTTTTGTTTTCACAAACACTGTTTTTTGTTTTTAAAACCTATAATAATTTTTTCTGCTTAATATTTATCAAATGCACATTTATACTGTTTTCAGTGCCAATATATCAAATTTTCAGTGCCAATTTATTATTTATATTATCAATATAATATTTTCAATGTCATTACATTATTTTCAGCGTTAATATACCATTTTTAGTAACAATATATCATTTTCAATGTCAATGTACTGTTTATAATGTTGATTCATCATTTTCAGTATTAATATCATATTTTCAGTAATCAAGTATTAATATTCTATTTTTTATGCCAATATATTGAGTTTTTAGTATCAATCTAACATTTACGATATCAATATATCATTTCTGTGTCAGTATAATATTTCCAGTGAAAATATATTCCTTTTAGTATATCAAAATATGGTTTTTAATATCAATAGACCACTTTCCTTGTCAATATATTATTTTTAGTATTAAAAATGTTAATATATCACTTTTAATATCAGTTTATCATTTGTAGTGTTAATATATCATTTTTAGTTTGAATGAAGATTTTAATATTATACTATTTTTAGTGCTAACTTCTTTTTACTGCAATATAATGTTTCAGGGTTAATATTTTTTTTTTTAGTGTGAACTTACTCTTTTTAATTTGATATAAAATTTTATGGTCAAAATTCATTTTTAATGTGAATGTACCATTTTAGCGTCAACTTACCTTTTTAGCGCAACATAATGTTTCCAGCTCAATATTATTTTTTTAGTACTAGCATATTATTTTGTATGGTCTAGGATATTTATAGGTTTTACAAACAGTGCTAATTACCCAAAAACGTTTTATTTTTTTTTTGGAGAAAAAAAAATAGAAAACGACAATGATACCAAACGAGTCATTAACGTGCTTCATTTTTTTGCCACCCACGAGCATTTTTCCAGAATGAGAAGGGAAAAACTAACAAAGGAAAAAAAACGTAGCTAAAAACTTTATGGTGAAATAAATTTGATAAAATGTACAAAAAATGCATTATTTTTTATGCTGCACGAAAACATCTCCATCCTACAATGAATTTGAACCATTTGTTTTGATTAAAAAAAAGGGCACATACACATGGAAGTTGATCCAAAATTTTGGTGCCAAATTTCCTAAAAGAAAAAATTCCTCAAAAAAAAAAAAAATTTGGTGCCAGTGTAGGCCGAAGTTGAGACAAATTGCTAATGTTTATTTACTTAACATTTACCTTATATTAGTCTAGAGTCCGGATATGAAGGGCCATCTTATGTAGCGCCGCGCCGTCAGCTCAATCATAACGCACCACGTCGCGCAATGGCACGTCCCAGATACGCGTCTCCACGAAGTACCCTCCGCATGCACGTTCTAAAATTGCTCGAGCGGCGCATCAGATCTCACACCGCTCGCTGCTTTTAATTTTTTTTATTTTACAGCCAACAATACAAAAAGGTATAACATTCCACTAAAAAATATACGTAGTAACTAAAAGGTCATATAAACACAACTAAAAAATATATCAATCGAACACAATACACAAAAAATATAACAATCCACTAAACATATACCCATTAACAAAAAAGGCATAAAAACACAATTAAAAGACATATTTCAACACAATACAAAAGGAATAACATTCCACTAAAAAGACATATTAATCCAACAAGTAAAAAAGTTATAGCATTCCACTAAAAAAATATAATCAGTAATTAAAAATTTATATCAATATAACTAAAAGACATAACCAATAACTAAAATACAGGAAGAGCTGTTTAGGTTTCAATTTATGTATTAAACAGGAATTTCATTTACCTCCAAAATCCCTACAGAAATTCTGTTATCTGGGCCGGACACATTTAACACCCAAAGATCAGATCGCAATGCCAAGAAATCGTTAAATTGGGGGAACATATAAATGGGCTTTGGTCTTAACTCATTTAACACCCAATCAGATTCATGCGAACGAATCATCACATGGAGGCCACGAATGCCTCAGTATCGTTTCCCAAAATTTCTCACCATATCTGCTATGCTGATTGAACCGTCGTGTTGATCATCTCATAGAGAACTCCCCAGTGAAATATTCATTACTCAAGCAATGTCGTTTTTTTTTTTGACAACTCAACCATCTCGTTGAAACATAGGAGGAGACTACACAAGCGGAATTAACTTCAAATCGTCTAATTTATCCACTATCATCCTTATTTGTTTTCAAATACACAAAATGAAACATGACAAACAAAATTTGACAAAACAAAAACAAGACAACAAGCAAAGCCCATACACAACCATAAATTCAAATATTATTAAAAAAACATAAATTCAAATATCAAATTTCAGTTTCATGCATAATTGAATTATGCTTCAAGCCTGGCTGCTACCAACAAGCACATCCTTGTAAGGTGTCCTAAATAGCTTCTTCCTTCGGTTTTCTGACATATTCTCATCTATGATTAAGGGAACTTGACCTTCTCTTTCTCTCCCTAGTCTCTCATGAGCACCCCCTCTGAGTCTCTCAAGTCTCATTCCTTCCATTTGTTGCATTTTAAAAACTTTCAAGAGGTTCAAGAAACCTCCTATGAAGAATAGGATGCTCCCGGATAAACAAAACCATGCCCAATTCTTGTCCTGCATTCAGATTGACATACATCATATTAATTATAGCAATATGTATATTGAATAATGTTCGAATTCCAATAATATAACATTAATCGGAGCAATATATATTGAAAAATATTTGAATTCCAATAAAAGAGGCCTGTGTTATGTGTTTTGATAGAAACCACATAGGACCAATACTTGAGAACTTTTCAACTTCAAGATTGGCATTGATTTATTCAGAGAACATTATCATGGTCAAAATACGATAAATATTATCAATACCTTCTACCTCAATAGTTAACAAGATATTTTGAATTTGAACTACTTGTACCTCAGTGGTTTGGTATGTATAACTACAACTTGATTTAACCATTTGAATTTGTCGGTTGTAGCTATTTTTTGCATCAAACCTAAGCTTGTTCATGGTTTGTTTGCTCTTCTTTCTATTTTCTTTTTGTAAATTGATAGATGTAAAACTAAAAAGATTACTTTGGAAGGGGGATGCTTAAAGCCCTCTCCAAAATTCCTCAAAAAAAAAAAATAGAACAAGTTTAATGATTAAACAAATAATTTGAGAAGTGTCAACAACTCACTAACATCTTGAAGCTAGATCCGGATGATTTATGCACCCTAATCCAATTTACAATTGCTCCAACCAAGAAAAGCAAGCTGCCCATTAATAATGGAAGTTGCACACTCTTTTGCAAAATTTGTACATGTCCGTTGGCTCGATCATAAACTTGACACATACTCCCGATTGAACCAATTAGCCAGAGTAAGGGTCCTGTCATTATCAGGTTCAAACCATGCTTCTCTAATTTGTATATATACCCTCTATCCATCTGAAAATATGAGACCAATTTAGATCTGGGTAACTTAGTTGTGATTTTTTAGGAAATGACCATATAAATACAAAATATTATTATAGTAATTGACCTGAATTTCAAAGAAGAGAACCCCAATGAAGAGAAGTACACTCCCAATAATATTCACAATAGGGACCGCAAATTCCACAAGGGCAAGTTGCTGATCATACTCAACCAACCCAACCCTCCAATCAATGCCAGCCATGTGTGCAACAAAATCATGTGCATTCAGAAACAACACAATCAAAACTCCGATCAGAACTAGAGCGAGCCCCGACTTCAAATGCAGAGGAATTGCAGAGAACTGAGCAGTGAATCCGCCTATGAGAAGAATTCCAGAGAAGAAGAAGAGACCGGCGTTTATGTACTCCCACTTGTTGCGGGCACCACCCGGCCCGTAGTTTCGAAAGTCTCTCGCAGTCGCTAGTTTCACCATTGAGCTGGTAATTAGGATTTCGGTTTTGATTGGTGTCTAGGGTTTTTGAGATTGCTGATAGGAAGGAGAAATGAAAGAGGGGAAGAGAAGAAGGAAAACGTGGCGTTCTGCATGGATATCCACGTAATATGGAAATGGAAGACTGAAACAGTGTTAGTGGTGGTGCATTTATTGACTTGTCTAATCTAGCTATGCTGTAATGGAGAAATTATGGGCCAAAGAAGCCATTTTTTAATAGAAATAAATGGGCTGAGTTATTGTTCTTAAACGAGGAAAAAGAAAAATAGATCAGAACTGACCATGGAAGTTGAATCTTTACCGAGACTCAGTCGAATCTGTAGTTATAAATAGTTGGTAGAGCTGGGAAACGATCCGAAAATCATACCCGAACCAACCTGAAAGGAATCTAAGTGTCCCAAAAATCAAATGACCCGCAATCCAACTGACTAGAAACCTGGATAACTTATTATCCAAATGATCTGTGACCCAATTGCCCTGAGATCTGATTGACCCAAATCCGAGTGACCCAATCCGACCCGTCCGTTTACCACCTCTAGTTGTCAATGGATCTCCATAATGTGATAACCCGATCTGAATATGCAATAATAATTTCACATGTGGATTATAAAAATATGCTCTATAATAAAATATACTAGGTGAATACCCGCACTTCGTTGCGGGTTTATCAATATGTTTTTGTGCTAGCAATAGAACAATAGCTAATGATCAAAACTCAAATCAAGATGATACCTTACTAATAAGATTATTATAAAAAGAAATATTAGAAGAACGATATATATTTGCCAATAGATATAATTATAGAACATATAAAAGATAATAATGCATACGATAAAACATTAAATATGTGACGTGAAATTAAAAGAATTTTGATACACAAGTATATTTATTGCATGTCGTAATAAAATAAAATTGCTTCTAAAGAAGAAAATATGTAAAAAAACTAAAGATATAAAAAGCATTATTAGAGCAACCATAATTTTTTTCCAGGACCCCCATTGTTTATAAATAACAAGTAATATCGTAAAATGTTATCCTTGCTATTGCATAGGCGGGAACATGCTCCTCAATGACCACTCCTTTTCTCAGAAATGAACAAAAAAAATTATATTACATTGTCGATAAATTTTGAGTTCTAAATCATGTGACTTTATAATAAAATTTTCTACATCAAATGTTTGAGTGCTTCATTATATACACCAAAACAAATTCATAAGACTGATCATCAACATGGAAAAAATAATTTGCGATAAAATAAAAAGTAAATAAATAAATAAAGGAAAATAATGATTTCGTGCGAAAAGAGAAAATTGGCCTAAGAAGTTTACTAGTAAAAAGTGTAAAAAAGGCAACTGCAATAGAATCTAATAATCAGCTATCCTATGTTCGTAAAAACAAGGCATTTTTTTCTTGTCTAATTGTGCAATTCGACAAGCCTACTGTGTGATTCCATGCATTGATATGCATCATAGTGGATTAGTTTTGTCCGTGCAATCTACCACCATGTAAAAGTCCAGTATAAGTACAAGTTTGAAAGATGAAGTTTTAACTTCATTAATAAATAAAAAATGACAAATATTTAACTTAATAAAGTATTTAACTTTAAAATAAGATATTTAACTTTACAAATGTCGTCTAAATTAACCAACTTAACAATCCAATTGCCTCTTATTAGTTTCTTAAAAGTCCTAAGATTCTATGATTCGGGCCATACATTGCCTTGATAGTGTCCATACAAGCCCTACAAAAATCAACAAAAATAATTACATAACAATAAACAAAACAAATAACGAATCCACAAAGAGAGACACATTTAGAACTATTCATCCATACGTGCATGCTTCCTTGTTAAAGTTTCCCTTTTTTTTAACCCCAAAAAGCTTCTCAAATTCCTCCGGTTCCGCATGGCAAAATGTAGCCCCGCCGTCGGGGCATAAGCGCCCTCTTGCTACCCATATGCAAGGCGCCGTCTTAGCCTTGCCTTCCCAGGATTGCTCCCACACCTGTAGCGTTCGTGATCAGCCTCCTCAACTGATTGGAGCAATTAATATAATTCATCATTTTGATGCATACTTGTTAATTATGAGGATTGCTGGAAAAAAGATCCTCAGGTGAGGGGAAGCAGCGGCCTTGGCCAGCTTACAAAAGACACCCCACCGGTCCATTAAACCCTAATCTGTGCGAGAAGTCATAAAACATATCAGATATATATGTGTGAAATGGTGTATTTGATACCAAAAATGGAATATTTGAATGTTGACGTGATTAAAAACAATTATATTTATTTCTAACTTTTTATCAGTTTGCAACTTAATGAGTCTATTTAACCATTGTGTTTAAGTCACATAATGGAAGGAAAGGGCAGAACTATTGTTATTAAAAATGTGAACTTTATGACATGCAAAAATGGTAATACAATGAAAGGACGATATTTTAGGTATAATAATGGAAAACTATTATACCTAAATGGAATATTCAAGAGGCAAAATACTAATTCATGCAAAAAAAACACTAAATTCTTAAAGAGGCATTTAATCGAACACTTTGAAGGTGATCCGTTTGAAATACTCTTTTAACTCTATATATAAACCCTAATCAGACCAAAATAAACCTTATGTGAACCAAAGAAACTGAAATAAAACTAAATTGACAAGATGAATACTAAAACTTGCAAGACCTCATAAGAAACAGATTTTCTCTTGATTCATTAAAAGCAAAGGACTGAATCGGGTAATATAAAGAATTGCAAAAAATAGTAGCAAAATCTGAGGGAAGGAAGAGATAGAGAGCGAGTTACCAGTTGAAGCGCTACAGAACTTGAAATGGCAGGTGATTTGACAAATATGAGGTGAAGGAAGAGATAGGGAGCGAGTTATTTGTACGGGATCCGTCAGAAGGAGGAGGTGTGCCTGCGCTACAAAGGGAGTCGCTGTGAGTCATAACTGAGGGAGGAGAAGTGTGGCAAGAGGAGGCGGGGCGACAGTGAGGAGAAGGAGAGTGTGCGTTTGTGTGCACGCACGAGAGAGAGAGGAAGAGAGGGCGGGCTGTGCATGAGGGTGAGAGAGAGGAGAACAGTAGATAGAAGAAGGGAGAAGGAATGTGAAAAAATGGCATCGTCTGTAGAGTGAAGGAATGCCGGTTCTCATTTCATCTATGTCAATACAAGAAATACAATTTAAACAAATGAAATTCCAACAAATCATTGGTTTCACAAATTATTTTAAAAAAGATCAAGAATATAAAAAAAATAAAGGCTGTGAGTTGGAACAAGTTTTTAATCCAATAGTCCCCTTTTGAACCCTACGTGGCCCATCAGTAAAATCCAAAATGTATTGCCTCTATAAGGGGTCCAATTTGAATTTGGATTTTTATCCGAACCCAAAACCCAATATGAATCCTAAATTATTTACTTGTTAGTTTTATTATTACGTACGTCAAAAGAGATCTAATCTATTATATATACAGTAGAATCTCTATAAATTAATACTGTCGGGACCGTTCAATTTTATTAATTTAGAGAGATATTAATTAATCGATAAATTAATAATTTATTAATTAAAAGAGTTCTTTTATATTCAGTGAACTTAAATTTAATTACATAGAAAAATGTATGAATATTAATAGTAGGAATTTGAATCTAGTTATTCAATGTACTAGAACTAAATACGTTCAATGTATGATAAAATGAACTACTATTAGAACCCGTTAGGCGAAAGGAAGCAATGATAGCATCGACAACCCTTCATAATTTTTTATTGTAGTTCGAGTACGTGACACCAGAGCTTTTTTATGCCGTGAGAAAAGTTAGAGATGAAATTCATTTTCATTTAAATTTCAATAAAAAACAAACAAAAATAGATTCATTTTTTAGGATATTATTAATTTATGATGTTGATGGGACCATAGATCTATATAAGGGTTTTCAGAGAAATTATTATCTTATTATTTTATCGAAATTATTAATTTACATAATGGTCCCAAGTCGGGACCGGAAAAAAATATTATTTTAGAGAGATTATTAATTTATCGAGTATTAATTTAAGAAAATTCTACTGTATAAAAGAGGATTGCTCAATAGGAGTGATTATATGATTACGAGTTGTTTTGGCTAAAAAAATATTGAACTTACTATCTGAATGCTTCAAAATAAGTTTGTATACTTAGTTGCTAGCAATTATGACGAAGCAAAAAGTATTTGAGGGTGTTTTGGATTCCATTTATACTGCTAAGTTTTTCTTTATTACACATCAGTTTAGATAATAAATATTATATATATCCTTATCTAGCTTATTGATGTGTACAATAAAGTATTTTTTTTGCAGATGAATTGTGTTGAGATGAATTGAGTGATGATGAAATATGCGATTTTGTGGAGCTTTAATGGAAATGTTTGCAATTTCAAAGAATAATCCAATTTTAATTCAAAATCATGTATTGTTTTGTCATTGCCTTCAGACATGCTTAGATTATTTTGGGATGAAGGATCACATCGAGTGGAATTCAAAATTTAGATCATGGAAGTTTACGAATTATCAGATTCGGATGAAATTTGATTTTGGATCTTTTTTTAATTTAATAATCTTCTATCAGAATGAACAAATGGATTAGCAACTATCAATAATTATTTTTCTATATATATATATATATATATATATATATATTAAATTGCCCGTAGGCTTATTTTTCTATATATTGGTTCATGTCTCAGTTGTAGTTTGAGATAAAAAAAATTTGAGTCAAATGAATGAAAACACAAAAAATTATAGTATTGATTAATTGGTTTTACATTTATTCACTTTAACTATGTGATAACTGATAACTATTTTACGAATATTAATTAGTTCTCACGTGCAAGAACTAGTCAATGAAAAAGGAAATAAATACATGCATGTAGAGGTGGCAAATAGACGGGTTAGGTGTTACTAGTGTGCCCTAGGTCAATGGAACATATTTTGTAAATATGATATGTTGACGATTTTTCAATAATATGTGCGTATGTATTATTTTATT
This sequence comes from Juncus effusus, assembly GCA_027726005.1. Lineage (NCBI taxonomy): Eukaryota > Viridiplantae > Streptophyta > Magnoliopsida > Poales > Juncaceae > Juncus > Juncus effusus. The sequence continues at coordinate 9,162,691 of CM050893.1, forward strand.
ATGATTAAAATTACTTGAACAGATAATTTAACTAAATGTCATCAAGTATGTGACTTGAGAATAAAACCTTTAGTAACATGAATTCTATTCAAGATTGTCCCTAGACGTTCATTCTTTACAATGAAATATTAAATAAAGATTAGTATGTTGTTTGATTGATGATCATGTTTTACTGATCATGATTATGAGATACTAAATCAGAGCATAAGTACATATTAAAAAATATTGTACTGGACCGACCCAACATGAGAATACTACATGGATTAATGTCATAAGTAATTCTCATCACAATCCTGAAATCACTATGGTTCCTACATGATAAATTTTATGTTTTGACATAATTCAACATCATCTTTAACCGGATGATAATAAAGATTATTGTTGGACATATAATAAGTCATGCGGAGGAATATGAGTGATAGATATGGAATTTGTGCCTCTTATATTATGAGAGATATATTTCTGGGCCCCTTGACAATTAGATTGAGAAAATGCATGGCTATGCTCAAATTAATTAATAAGGAGTTATTAATATTATTCGTCAAGTCAGTCTAATTCGGTTCAAGAAATAATAAAAAAAATTGATCAGTATAAGGATGACAAATTCTGTGCCTTATGATCAATATAGATATCGCGTGACAAAGAGACTAAATACATGATTGTATATTAGGTTTTGTTGAATTACTAACATTTACATAATTTGGATAATCATAATGTCTTGCTGGAGGCCGCTTATGATTTATGGGCTAGAAAATGTTTAAAGTCTATTGCCAACATTATGTGAACCTACAGGATCACATACCGAGAACAAATAAAATGGGCGTAGCAAAATTAGCATATTTATGTTTTTAATTATCTTCTTTATAATATTTATATGGAGATATAAATATATATTTGAACTATATTAATTGGATGCACTTCAGTTTTGGGTTGGCCCAAATTGAATACGTGTGGCGGTTAATGAAGAATTGAGATATTCATGAGTTGGTCAAACCGACTTTGATTGTTAAGCATGACACACATAAATTTGTTACGTGTCATATTCTTAAATGAACTTGGAGTCCAAGTTTGCATGTAGAAACAAATTTGGAGCTCATTTTATACGTGTCATATTGAAGAAATAACCTTGGAGTCCAAGTCTGTATACGTATACAAACTTGGTGCCTTATTTTATTTCATGTCAAGCATGACACAACATGAATGAAACTTGCCAGCCAAGTATTCATCACTATAAATATACATCAGATGTATAGTTGCTGTTTAAGAGAAAAATAGTGATCATCTCAATTTAACACAATATATACGAATTCATTTAATAAAATAAAGAAGAGATAATTAAGAAAGAGTGGAGGGATTCTGAAAATTGTTTTTCAGAAATAGTGCTAGCATACACATTTCATTCGATCCGTAATCTGTTTGTTTGTGTGAATACTAGTAGAGAGCGGTGCCTGACGGTAGTGCCTTGGTGATTGTTTCAAGTCGATGAGTTTTCGTAAAGCTCATCAAAAGACATTTGTTGATTGATGTCATGAATTAAGCGTAACCCGAAGATATATCTATTATTCTATTGTCGATTTAATTGATACGCATGGGTCCTTGGCCGGGTTTAGATGGATTTTAAAATTTATAGTCGTTTATTTTCGCTGCGTATAATCCATAAAAATCCAACAGTGGTATCAGAGCTACGTGCGTTTTTCAATTAAATTGATAGTACCTAATAGTTTATAGCATGACTTTTATGACTTATATGATTGTGCTTGTTGTATTCATGGCTTATTGTAATTTTATCTATTGGTCTGTAATATTAATTGCGGTTATTTCAATGTAATTTTGCTAGCTAGTAGTAGAAATTAGTTAAATTATATTTAACCCAATGAAGAGACACAAGATAGAGATGGAGCACAAGTCGAGTAGATGAATATAGTCAAGCACACGCCGTGATGGTTCAATCACAAGTCATGAAGATCTTTTCATGGAGATGAAATATTTAATTAAGCTAAAAATCATGCTATGACATGTTTCTTTTGATTTTATTTTTGTGATGGTCTGAATGTCATAATGCATAATAGATAACAAAATAAAATAAAATCCCTTACATAAAATTAAGTCATGGAAATGCCTTCCACAACTCAACACCTGTCAAGGCTTCGATCGTATATAATATGGGTTTGCCAAAGCAAAGTATATTATAACCATCTTAGTGAGGCAGGATGAATAATGGTGTTATTCATATGTAGATATGGTTAGGCTTAACTAGGTTATCAAGTCGGACTTAGACCCGGGGCATAAAAATGGGATATATACGCCTAACATAAGATGTTAAATCTCATAAATATCCAAGAGTTACATAAAATGCAATTGGAACGAGTGTCCTACCTAAATAATTAAATTTTATGTGATAAGCCAAAGCTTACATTGAATTTAATGAAATATGGATCTTGGTCCACTAAGAAAGAGCAAGTGTTGTAATTTCCAAATGAATACTTGAAGGGTTATTAATTTGATTAAAAATAGTGGGAGTTATTATAGGAATACCTCATAAATATTTACTCTTTGCATATTTATTTCTGTAAATAATGGCATCAAACAGTACATCAACCGTAACATTGCGATCAATCCTTGAGAAGGAAAAACTGAACGGGACTAATTTCCTTGATTGGTCTAGAAATTTAAGAATTGTTCTTAAACAAGAAAGAAAATTATATATTCTTGAAAATTCCATACCTGACGAACCAGGTTCAGGTGCTCCAAAAGCTCAAAAGGATGCTTATAGTAAGCATATGAGCGATTCTGTAGATGTAAGTTGTCTCATGCTTGCCACTATGAACTCTGAGCTTCAGAAGCAATTAGAGAAAATGGAGGCATATGATATGGTGGTACAACTCAAGGAAATGTTCCAAGAGCAAGCACGACTTGAGAGATTAGAATCACAAAAGCACTGAACTCTTGTAAAATGGCTCCTGGTACTTCCGTAAGTATGCATGTACTCAAGATGAAGAGTTACATTGATCATCTTGAAAAACTTGATTCTCCTATAAGTCAAGAGTTGGACACTGATATAATTCTTCTGTCTCTACCTGGGAGTTTTGATCACTTTATTATGAATTATAATATGCATTATATGGAGAAATCAGTTACTGAGCTGCATGGCATGCTTAAGAATTATGAGAAGAACATTAAAACAAATAGTAATGTACGTAATGTTTTGATGGTTCAAAAAGCGAAGGGTGTGAAAAGAAAAGGTAAGGGTAATGTTACACTCCGACTCCAATTTCGACCCGAGGTGCAACGATCGTATATTCTTGAGGATATACAACACTAAAATCGTATTACAGCAGCAGAAAAATATAAGGAATAACAAAATCAAGCATCTATATTCATTTTACATTTATTATTACATTTATTTATCTTGATATTTGATGACGTTCAACCCGACACTCCCAAATAACAGAACCTGAAATCTGAAAATGGGAAAAGGAGGGGGATGAGTACAAAACTCAGTAAGGTATGCCTAATATACGTTAAAAATAATACTAGTTTTTAATAAATAAATAATCAAATCGTAATAAATATATATAAAATTCTTTTATATTGGGATATCGACTTTCTCATTCCAGTTCACACACACATACGTACACATTAGATCATGCTCCGTGGCCTCGAGTATGCGCACAGATACAAGTCTTTCCGAGCTCGTTATTGGGTGATCGGCGGCCCTAGTTTCTCTCTACTAAGTACGGCCTCTCACCTATGCGAAACAGCGGCCCTGGTTTCGTTCTACCATGTACGGCTACATCCACTTAAACTATTCTCATACGTTCTTTCAACACATCATCTTATCCCATAAAATACTTTTTTCTCAAAATATATTATAGTATTTTATTTCACAAATAGTAAAATATTTCGAATGAGCTACATATGCTCTAATCATTTTAAAATATTATTTTATAATATAAAAATAATTAAAATGTGAAACGTATACGAGAACAAAATTTCTTACCTCGAAAGAAAGCACGACGTAACTAATGAATACTTCTAGCTAGAACTCCAACATGTACTGCCCCGACTTACAAATATTAGAGTAGAAATAACTTCTTTTTCATAAAATAGCATGCTTTATTTTGGTCAGACTATTGTTACGCAAAGAGTTGGACTCGAAGAAATGAATCTGATGGATATTTATAAGAGTATATACTTGCTTGCTCATGAAGGTTAGGAGTTTTATGATATTTCGGTTGGAAAAGAATTAACCCCAACCCCTTATATTTCACCTACTTTTGAGTCTCCTCAAGAGGCCACATCATCACTTTTATCTCCACTGTTCAATCAATTTCTTGTCAAATCTCAGCCATTCATTCTCTAAAATTTATTGATATTTTATGGCAACATGTTTGTGGTTATTAAAACATAATCATATGATTGGTTGAATTGGCGTTTTGTGTTTCATCCCCGATTTAGTGAGAACCGTTGTAAATTTATTTCTGACCATCAGATCTTAATCAGATGGCTTCAATAAATCATGGTTCAAAGTTATGTTAAGTTATTAATACCAATAGTTAATGAAGAGTTCACTCATTAAAATATAAATAATTTTTCTTTTCTTCTTTAAAAATTATAATTCTTAATGAAATATTTTATTTCTCATGTTAAAATCATCAAATATATATTTGTTAGAATTTTCTCTTTATTTTGAGTTCCATATTGTCATGGTTCTAATTTAATTATTTTTTTGCTAAAATATGTGAATAAAGACTATATAAAAGAACAATTAAAAAAATAATATGCTCATTAAGTTATACCTTATACCATATTTTTCATCTCCCTTTAAGCATTCTCAAGAGACCTATCATCAATTTTATCTCGGCCGTTAAATCAAATTTTTTTCAAATCTTATTTTTTTGTTTAAATTATTACCATAATATCACATGATCAGTTAGATTAATGTTTTGTGTTATATCTCCAATTACATGAGAACTATCATATAAATTTGTTGGAATTTTCTCTTTATTTTGAGTTTCATATTGTTTTGGTTCTAATTTTTTTTTCCCGCTAAATATGTGAATATAGACTATATAAATGAAAATGTACAAAAATGATATGCTCATTAACTTATATACCTTATATCTTTTTTTTCGTCTCTCTTTGAGCATTCTCAAGAGACCTATTGTCAATTTTATCTCGGCCGTTGGATCAAAATTTTTTGAAATCTTAGCTTTTCATTTAAATTATTACTACAATATCACTTGTACCAATAATTAATGAAGAGTTTGCTCATTAAAATATAAATAATTTTTATTTTCTTCTTTAAAAATTATAGTTCTTAATGAAATATGTTATTTCTCATGTTGAAATCATCAAATATATATTTGTTGGAATTTTCTTTTTTTTTTGAGTTCCATATTGTTATGGTTCCAATTTTTTTCGCTAAAATATGTGAATATGGACTATATAAATGAAGATACATAAAAATGATATGCTCATTAACTTATACCTTATATTCTATTTTTCATCTCTCTTTGAGCATTTTTAAGAGACCTATTTGAAATCTTAGCTTTTCATTTTAAATTATTATCACAATATCACATAATGACATATTGTTATGATTCCAATTTCATTTTTTCTTGATAAAATATATGAATATAGACTAACTAAAAGAACATGTAATAAAATAATAAGCTCATTTACTCTTATCGTATTCTTTTACCTCTCTGTGAAAATTCTCAAGAGAACTATTATCAATTTTCTCTCCGCCGTCGAATCAAAAAATTGATCAAATATTAGCTTTTAATTTAAATTATTATCATAATATCAAATGATTAGTTAGATTAATGTTCAGTGTTATATCTCCGTTATGTGAGAACTATCATCTCAAACAAAATTTCAGAATATTGAAAACTATATTATATTACTTAATGTATTAAGAGTTTCATAATAACATATGTGTAATCCATACAATTTTTAACATATAAAAAAAATAAAAAAAAATAGTTGTGACAAATTTTTTTGAAGAAAATGAGTAGTATTACATTTTCCTATGTAATATACATATTTTTCCCATATATATAATATTAAATATAATTATTATTTTTTATTTTTTTAAAGTTAATAATCTATAATTTAATCTTATGCAATTTCAACTAAAATCTTTGAAATAAATTATCTTGCATTTTTTTTATCTCATTCAACTAAGCCTGATTAATACTTAATTTATATTTCTATTATAATATGTCGAGACATAATAACATAAAAAATCAAAGACAACAATTTTGAATTCTCATATATTATTATGTACTATGGATTCACAAACATTAATTTTGAATTTTTATAATTATAAGTTATACATTATTAGATTGAAATGATTATTAAAATTGAAATACTCACCGCGAAGTGCGAGCATTATCCTAGTGTAATAAATGAGATACTAGTGGAGAGTTATTCCTCGATGAAACGTTAGAAATCTGACAATACATCACTGTGATCCCTCCATGACTTGGTCATAACAAGATACCATTGTGACTTGTAAAACGCATAGTTAAAATAAAACTCCTAATTAAATCCATTAATGTGCTAATATTCACTCCATGACCGGTCAATGAAATACTAAACTTTTTATGCGCCTAGACAAATTAACCATGCAATTAAAGCAGTTGATATTTTTCAATAATTTTATTATTATTATTCTAGCAAATAAAATACCAGTTAAAATGCATTGTATGTATAAAATAAATAGATAAATAGTTTATGAAGAGTTTTCAAAAATTGAGTAATTACCAAAATGCCCTTGAACGAAAATTTGAAAATTTCAGGTTATAACAGATTAGGCCCGGGATAATGGCAAGTACAAGACTAAGCCTGAACCAAAGGCCAAACCACAAAAGGACGGAGTTTGTTTCTTTTGCAATGAACCAGGTCATTGGAAAAGAAACTGCAAGCTTTACTTAGAAGATTTGAAAAAGAAGAAAGGTAGTGAGAATACTACTTCAGGTAGTTTTGTTGTAGAAATCAATTATTCTACTTCTTCATCATGGGTATTAGATACTGGATGTGGATCTCACGTTTGTAATAATGTACAGGGTCTAAAAAGGAGTAGGCAGTTGACTAAAGGCGAAGTAGACCTACGAGTCGGAAATGGAGCAAGAGTTGCTGCATTAGCTGTAGGAACTTATCTTTTGACTTTGCCTTCTGGACTTATATTAGAACTAAATAGTTGTTATTATGTACCTGTTATGAATAGAAACATAATATCAGTTTCAAGTTTGGATTTAGATGGATTTGAGTTTGTTATTAAGAATAATAAATGTATTATTCAAAAGGGAGACTTTTATTATGGGCTGAATTATGTCAAAACATAAAATTTATCATGTAGGAACCATAGTGATTTCAGGTCAAAGGACTACATAATACAATTGTGATGAGAATTACTTATGACATTAATCCATGTAGTATTCTCATGTTGGGTCGGTCCAGTACAATATTCTTTAATATGTACTTATGCTCTGATTTAATATCTCATATTCATGATCAGTAAAACATGATCATCAATCAAACAACATACTAATCTTTATTTAATATTTCATTGTAAACAATGAACGACTAGGGATAATCTTGAATAGAATTCATGTTACTAAAGGTTTTACTCTCAAGTCACAGACTTGATGACATTTAGTTAAATTATCTATTCAAATAATTTTAATCATATTAAAATAACACATACGCACATATTATTGAAAAATCCTCAACATATCATATTTACAAAATATATTCCATTGGCCTAGGGCACACTACTAATAATCTCCCACTTGCACTAGGCCATATCTAGTATGTATCTAATACCCATCGACCTAGTATGACCCTCATGTTTTGGTTGCGTGAGAGGTTTTGTCAATGGATCAGCAACATTGTCGTCCATAATTATTTTGCATATCTTCACATCTCTTTTTTCTATGATCTCTCTAATCAAATGAAAACGTCGGAGTATGTGTTTGCATCGCAGATGATATCTCGGTTCCTTAGCCTGTGCAATGGCTCCATTGTTATCACAATAGAGATCCACTGGATTTAAAATACTTGGAACAACACCAAGTCCAGTAATGAACTTTTTAATCCAAACTGCTTCCTTACCCGCTTCAGATGCAGCTATGTACTCTGCTTCTGTAGAAGAATCGCCTACAGTTTTTTGTTTTGAACTCTTCCAGGTCACTGCACCTCCATTCAAACAAAATACATAACCTGATTGCTATCTAAAATCATCTATATCAGTCTCAAAACTAGAATCGGTGTAACTAGTTACAACGAGTTCATTTTCTAGACCTCCATATATTAAGAATGCATCTTTAGTTCTTCTTAAGTACTTCAGAATATTCTTAACTATTATCCAGTGACTTTCACCGGGATTTGACTGATATCGACTTGTTACACTTAATGCATATGACACGTCAGGTCTCGTACATAACATGGCATACATGATAGATCCAATAGCAGATGCATATGGAATCTTACTCATGCGTTCTATCTCATCCTTCGTTGTGAGACCCTGTAGGTTCACATAATGTTGCCAATGGACTTTGAACATTTTCTAGCCCATAAATCATAAGCGGCCTCTAGCAAGACATTATGATTACTCAAATTATGTGAATGTTAGTAATTCAACAAAACCTAATACACAATCATGAATTTAGTCTCTTTGTCACGCGATATCTGTATTGATCATAAGGCACAAAATTTGTCATCTTTATACTGATCAATTTTTTTTTATTATTTCTTGAACCGAATTAGACTGACTTAACAAATAATATTAATAACTCCTTATTAATTAATTTGAGCATGACCATGTATTTTTTCAATCTAATTGTCAAAGGGCCCATAGATATCTCTCTCATAATATAAGAGGGACAAATTCCATATCTATCACTCATTTTCCTCCGCATGACTTATTATATGTTCAACAATAATCTTTATTATCATCCACAGAGAACAAATAAAATGGGCATAGAAAAATAAACATATTTATGTTTCTAATTATCTTCTTTATAATATTTATATGGAGATATAAATATATATTTGAACTATATTAATTGGATGCACTTCATTTTTGGGTTTGGCCCAAATTGAATACGTGGGGCGATTAATGAAGAATTGAGATATTCATGAGTTGGTCAAACCGACTTTGATTGTTAAGCATGACACACATAAATTTGTTACGTGTCATATTCTTAAATGAACTTGGAGTCCAAGTTTGCATGTAGAAACAAATTTGGAGCTCATTTTATACGTGTCATATTGAAGAAATAACCTTGGAGTCCAAGTCTGTATACGTATACAAACTTGGTGCCTTATTTTATTTCGTGTCAAGCATGACACAACATGAATGAAACTTGCCAGGCAAGTACTCATCACAATAAATATACATCAGATGTATAGTTGCTGTTTAAGAGAAAAATAGTGATCATCTCAATTTAACACAATATATACGAATTCATTCAATAAAATAAAGAAGAGATAATTAAGAAAGAGTGGAGGGATTTTGAAAATTGTTTTTTCAGAAATAGTGCTAGCATATACATTCCATTCGACCGTAATCTGTTTGTTTGTGTGGATATCAGTAGAAGGCGGTGCCTGACGGTAGTGTCTCGGTGATTGTTTCAAGTCGACGAGTTTTCGTAAAGCTCATCAAAAGGCATTTGTTGATTGACGTCATAGATTAAGCGTAACCCGAAGGTATATCTATTATTCTATTATCGATTTAATTGATAAGCATGGGTCCTTGGCCGGGTTTAGATGGATTTTAAAATTTATAGTCGTTTATTTCCGCTACGTATAATCCATAAAAACCCAACATTAGGCTCGGGTCGGGTCAATTCGGATTCGGGTCATTCGGATTTTGGGACGTTCGGATTGCGGGTTATTCAGGTTTTAGATTGTTGGGGTTTCGGGTCATTAGAGTTTCACGTTATTCGGATTTCAGGTCATTCAGGTTCGGGTCATTTCGGGTTTCGGATCATTCGGGACCGGGTCACTGGTCAATTTGATTCCAGGTCAAACTTGAAATCTGGTCAAATATCAATCAAATAAAAGACAACGAATCATCCAAATTGGCGTTTCGGTCATTTGAACCATTCATGTCAGTTTTTATTGATCAATTATGTAAGAAAAACGAAAAAAATCCACAATTTCGAGATCTTCCAAGATATTTCGAGTATTAAGGTAAAATAATTAGGTTTCAGGTTCGGGTTATTTCAGGTTAAGAATCATTCCGATTTTGGGTCATTTGTGTTGCACGTCATTTGGGCTGTGGGTCGTTTGGTTTTCGGGTCGTTTGGACTTCGGGTCATTCGGTTTTCGAGTAATATCCGTTTTTGAATCATTAAAGTTCGGGCCATCTCGGGTGTCAGGTCACTCGGCCAGATTTTTCGGGTCGGGTCAGATTTGCCAGCTCTACATGCATGGATAGAACTAAAGGGGCCCAAGGAGAGCCGGCCCTAGTGGTGTAAATGGTTTGGATCCGTATCGTTATGTTTTCATGAATATGGTTACATTCAATTTCAATGAACTGTTCAGATATTATACGGATCCAGAAATAGTTCGGGTTTATCGGATATGGATATGAATCCGGATCCTTTTCAATTATTAAAATGGTACAATATATTGTATGACTACTTTATTACTTATAATCTTATTATTATATTTTTTTTATATATCATAAAAAATATGTTGCATATTGTATAGCTTTACGACAAGAAAATATATAAGCAATGTGTCACAATGGATTAAAATCTCAAAGTATGGGTTCAAAAATAGATACACATATTTGAAAATTTTGGGGATCCGGATAATACTGGACCCGCTTACTAATGGAGTTTTGAATGGATCCAGATTTAGATCCGGATATTTTTCGGATACGGTACTTGTTCGATTCGGATCTTATACGACCCATTAACACTCTTACTACTCCTATAAAATAAAATCTTACATAATAGTCCTTATATATTTTAATTTTGACTCCTGAAATTATGTTATAGATGTTAATTCAAATACATATCATATAGAACCCAAGTAGTCAAGAACTCGAATGACCTGAATGATCTGAATGACTAAAAACCCAGATGACTTATAACCCAAGCAACAATCCGAACCTAATTGCAGCGGCGGATATTGAAAATACACAAAATATCTGTGTTTTGGGGGGGGGGGGGGGGTGGGGGGGATGAGGGATGGGACGAGGGGAGTACATATAACTTTGAAATTTATCACAACATGCATACATCATTACTCTCTCTCTCTCTCTCTCTCTCTATATATATATATATATATATATATATACACACACTAAAACTTCAAAATTCGCCTCTAGTTTATATTAAGATCTGTCACTGTCTAATTGACTCATGACGCAAACCGAATGACCTGACTTGAATGATGCTAGTATAGTATGCCATTCTATAATACCTTTTTCTATTTTTTATAATGTCAATACGTTTTCAAAAACTAATGAATTGTTTTATAGTACTTATGTATCTTTTTGTAATACATATATAATATTTTAAACGATTTAGGCTAACTGACGACTAACATGACATGTCATCAAAATTAACCAAAAAGTAAAAACATAGATTAGACGAAACTAGATACACTAACTCGATTGATTAGAAATACTGATTTAATTGATCAGAAACACTAATTTGACTAATCGTACTAGAGACTAGTACAATATGAAACATAGACCCAGATTACTCAAAATTTACGCAAATGACCCACAACCAAATTGAATACAGATGCGTGTCTAATATTGTGGCTCAAGGAAGAATTGGAACACTTTGTGGCTCTCGTGTTGTTGGGCAATATGAAAGTAAAGAACTGTCATATCTTCAAAAATTTATCACAAACGCCTAATGTGGTTCAAAATCGTCAAACATAACTCGGAGGAATAGATCAAAGTAACCAATAGGAACAAGAGATTAATGTTACCTCTTAATTCTTTTTCTTTTTACTTTATTGAAAGTCTTAAGTATGCTATTGCCTACTAATTCAAAAAAGAAAGAACAATCCAGAAAGTTAGGAGTTTTTTTAAGGGAAATTTACAAAAAACTCCCTATCTTTTCTGAATATTACAAATAATTCTATGTATTTTCGTTTATTACAAATAACCCACTGTTAGAAATGTTTTCTTTACAAATACTCCCCTCCATCAATTTTTCCATCCATTTAAAGTTTATTTTTTAAAAAATGACCAAAATACCCTCACCTAAAAGAAATTAAATAAAAATAAATTAAATTAAATAAACATAAAATAAATCAAAATATAACAAAATAAATATTTAAAATATTAAATTATTTAAATAGAAATAAACTAATTAAAATAAATAAAATTTAAAGAATAAAAATAAATAAAAAAGTTAAAAAAATAAATAAATAAATAAAAATTATTCAAGAATAAAATAAAATAAAAATAAAAATTATTAAAAAAGTATTCAATAAAAATTTATTAAAATAATAAAATAAACAAAATAAAATAATTAAAAAGCTAGAAATAATAAAATAAAAATACAAATAATTAAATAGAAAATAGAAAATAAATAATATTAAATTTCACAAAAAACATAAAATAAATAAAAATAAATAATTAAATAATTTCCATCGAAATTTCAATAAAAACCCTCTTTTGAAATTGCCCAAAATAATTAAATAAACATAAAATAAATAAAAATAATTAAAAAGATAAAAAAGTAGAAAATAATTAAATTAAATAAAAACATAAAAACATAAAAACATAAAAACAAAAAAAAAAATAAATAATAATTAAAATAAATAAAAATAAAAAGTATTCATACAAAAAATTCTATTTAATATAAAACAGGGTTTTTTATGTCAATAATGAACAGGACGGATCTTGCCTTTGTTTATTAGGGGGCAAAATTTTTATCTTTGTACTAATTAACACTGTAAAAAAAAATTAGATTTGGCGAGGGGTGGGGGTTGGGGGGGAGGGTTGGGGGGGGGGGGGGGGAGGAATGTGGGGGACAAATACATAGAAATGCATGTATTTCGAAATTTTACTACCGAACCACTATTGATATATATTGTTCTGTCAAAATCTTAGAGTGGGGGGCATGCCGCATGCACCCCCAGTTTCTATAAAGTTCCACCACTGATAATGAGGTTTTCATGTGTCAATAATAAATAATAATTATTATTATTTAATATTATTTAATTATTTATTTTCTATTTTCTATTTTCTATTTAATTATTTGTATTTGTATTTTACTATTTCTAGCTTTTTAATTATTTTATTTTGTTTAATTTATTATTTTAATTAATTTTTATTGAATACTTTTTTAATACTTTTTGAATACTTTTTTTATTCTTTAGTTATTTTTATTTTTATTTAATTATTTTTGTTTTTATAACTTTATTTATTTATTTTTATTCTTTAAATTTTATTTATTTTATTTTAATTAATTTTATTTCTCTTTAATTAATTTTAGTTTTTAAATAATTATTTTGTTGTATTTTTATTTATTTTATGTTTATTTAATTTAATATATTTTTATTTAATTTCTTTTAGGTGAGGTTATTTTGGTCATTTTTAAAAAAATAAACTTTAAATGGATGAAAAAATGGATGGAGGGGGGTATTTGTAAAGAAAATATTTCTTACAGAAGGTTATCTATAATAAATGAAAATACATGAAGGTATTTGTAATAATCAGAAAATATTGGAGTTTTTTTGTAAATTTCCCGTTTTTTAAATATAGGGGTTTGTAGAAGAAATTCCACGTTCTTATATGTACTTTTAATCGAGCTTGTTGTACTACAGCTTATACCAAAATCCAAGAAAAGGGCCTTAAATCAACAAAAATTTCAAGCCACTTGTCCAAAGCCTTAGCCACAAAAATTATGGCCTCCATTTCTTTTCTCTCTCTATCCTCAAACGAACCATCTTCATCTCTCATTTCCAATCCTGCGTGGCCTTCTCCCATTGGCAGAAGCCCCTCTTTCTTTCCATGTCACCTTCTCTCTCTTCTCAACCCAAAAATACAAACACATTTTCTCAACTTTTTCACTTTTTTGCTTTTTCAATTTAATGGAAATTCTCGAGTTTCCATTGATTTTGTGAAGACCCATTTCCATTTTCCCTCTGAAAACATATTCTCTGAGTTAGAATTATGCAATGGAGGTCTTAAATGCATCAATTGTCAAACCAATACCCAAAAAAGTCTCACCTTTCAGGTCTCCAAAACCCCTTTTTTCTCCAAATGCTAAGCTTCCAAGAGGTTTAACACTTAGTTTATCCACTATTACCACAACTCTTTTCAGTAACAACCTCGCAAAATCTCTAACCTATGAAGAGGCCCTCAGTCAAACTCAAACAATCGGTGGAGACAATTCTTTTCTTGACGAAATTATCAAGTTCACAACAGAGAACCCATTAATCATAGGCGGTGCTGCATTGGCATTGTTTGTACCGTTGGTATTATCCCAATTGTTGCAAAAGCCCAAAAGTTTTGGGGTTATATCGGCAAAAAATGCATATACTAAAATTATGGAAGAACCGGAGGCGCAATTGCTTGATATAAGAGAAGCAAAAGATTATAAATTGGTGGGCAGCCCAGATATTAAAGCGAGTAAGAAGAAATCTGTTTCAGTTATGTATAGAGGAGATGATAAACAGGGGTTTTTGAAGAAAATCGGTTTGAAGTTTAAGGATCCAGAAAATACTACTCTGTTGATACTTGACAAGTATGTTCTAGATCTTTATATATATTTCTTGTTAATTAGTCATATTAAATAAAATAATTGATGGAAATTAGTTATTGACTGGTCTTAATTTTGCCATACAACAATGTGGAATTTTAAATAATTGCAGATTTGATGGGAACTCGGAATTGGTTGCTGAGCTGACAACAGTTAATGGCTTCAAAGCTGCTTATGCAATAAAAGATGGTGCTGAGGGAACAAGAGGATGGCTGGTCATTATTTTTTGAAAACCCTTTTCTATTTTCTAAACTTAAAAATTGTCTAATTATTTTACCTGCCAAATATTGTTGGTGCGAAAAGCCGCAAGTCGTCCAATATATACTTTATCTAAGAATCAATATATCTTTTCAACTGTTATATTGCACACCCTAATATTCTGTAGAGAGTGTCAACTATTAATGCTTTATATATCTTTGTGAAAAATGTATTTTTCAATGTTATAAATGTTCCATACTAAGTGCGAACAAACTTGATTTAATTTGATAACAGAATAGTGGTCTACCATGGACTGAGCCTAAGAAGACTCTAAGTCTTGATGTTAGCGGAATCACAGAAGCAATTTCTGGCGTCTTAGGCGTAAGTTATATATTAACAATTTAACATTGCAAACTTATTACATTTTTGGTAATACTTACTTTACTTTTTATTCAAATTTTTTTTATTAAAATTTAATTTTAAACTTCAGGAGAGTTCAGATGGATTACCAGTAACACTTGGACTTACAGTTACAGCAGCAACTGGCTTGGGTGTACTTACCTTCTCTGAGGTACCAACTAAATCACAAATTTCTATTTTAATTTTTTTTATTGCTTAATTCCTACAAATGATATTACATAAGTATTACCTAATTAAGAGGTAATGACTAGCATTGGTACCATCGTGTCTGGGTACTATTATGCTTTTAACTTGGTAAAAATCTATCTATTACTATATAATATTTTCATTATAATTTTGTATTACTAATTATATAAAGCATTTTTATTTTAATCAGATAGAGACTGTGCTCCAGCTTCTAGGCTCAGCTGCAATTATACAGTTTGTCACCAAAAAACTCCTTTTTGCTGAGGTTTATATAATTAATTACTTACGATTTTTATACATTTAAATATGTACATATTTATCAATTTTGCACCAAAATAATACAGGATCGGAAGCAAACAGTGCAACAATTCGATGAGTTTTTGAATACAAAGGTCGCGCCTAAAGAACTTGCTGATGAAATTAAGGTATACACATTTTTTGTTAACTATTATGATTGACTATTTATATGTGAACTGTGTAATTAGTAACTGAAAGTACACTGTTTTATGTCAAATGTTTAGATGATAGGAAAGGCTCTTTTGCCCTCAAGCAGTATAAAGAGTCTACCAGCTCCACCTCCAGCTCAAGCTCCAGTTACATCATCTCAAGTTGAGATGCCACCAGAGCCTCCAGTTGAGAAATCAGAAGTGGCTGTTGAAACCAAAACAGAAACTAAAGAGGAAAAAGAGACTCCAGTTCAAGTAAATTCATCTCCTGTTACAAGACCTCTCTCGCCTTATCCCTATGTATGTCTCTTCCTTTCTCTCTAATTATTCCGTTTTAGTAAGTAAAAAAAGTATGGAAAATTTGCGAAAAGCCCCTATATTATGCAGAAATTGCAAAACAATACCCTGCATTTTTGGAAATTGAATAAAAGACCCTACATTATTGCCAAAATTGCAAAAAAACCCTACTGTTAGTTACAAACTAACACAGCTAATTTTTTTACTAAAATTATTTGAAAAGGAAAAGATTTAAGTTTAATTAATCTCTCTCCCTTTAAATAAATCTTATAAAACAATTAAGTTTAATTAAAAGCATGCTTAAAGTTAAAAAAAACTTGTCTAATTTAATTAGTCTCTCGCTCTCACTTGAAAAAAATCATAAATTTTTTAAAGTTTAATTAAAATTTTTTTACAATTTCTTAACTAATTTTAAGAAATATTATTTCAAACAAGATTTTTAGAGTTAAATAACATTTCTTAAACTTATTTAAGAAATGTTAATTAAGTTAATTAAGTCAATTAATATTTCTTAATTAAGTTTGAAAAGTTAATTAACTTAGAAAAATCATATGAGAGGGAAACAATATTACTTAATATTTGAAACATGATTTTTACGTAATTAAAGTATGAATACTAATGGGTGTTAATTGTAACAAATGGTAGGAACTTTTTTGCAATTTTGGCAAGAATGTAATATTTTTTTGCAATTTTCGCACAATGTAGAGACTTTTTTGCAAATTTCCCAAAAAGTAAATACCCTCTAATTTGTTGATTAATTAAGATTGATATGATGGACTTATTTGATTTAATCTTTGTGCAGTATCCTGATTTTAAACCGCCTTCATCTCCGTCTCCATCAAAACCCTAGATGCTGCGAGTTTAACATGTTGGCAGACGCATAGTATTTCATTGAATAATAAAGTAAGGATTACATATGTATCTAAAGTTAGTAGGAGAGCTATATTGATAAAGCGTTGGAGGAGTTGAAGCTTATATTGATAAATGTTTTTTGTCGCTTTGGTGATTGTATCGGTGGAGTGATTAAACTTTGTTCCTTCTATCATTTCATTTTGTTTCTTTTGTAGTGTTAAATAACGGTGGTGTGTACCTAAATTTTTTTTCTATCTAGTGTGCTTATACTTTATCAAAGACTCAAATTGTATGTATTATTTATTTGTTTGTCTAAATTGTTTATTCTTTACTTTTTTTAAAAGAAGCATTTGTATCTTAATTGTAAAAAAAAGAACAAAAGAAAAAAGAAGAAATAGAAACGTAGAAAAACTGAATTAATACAATCATTAGTACCAGTCTGAGAAATGAGAATTAACCGGCTTAATATAAGCTGCACTCACAAGTCCTACCATTCGGAGTGTGGCAGGCTACCAGGCCCAAATTAAGTATAAGGCTAGCAGGCCCAAACTCTGTGCTAATTTTTTTACTTTTCTTCTTTTCTTTTTGTTTCCGTAGGCCCTTGCGCAAGATTTCAAATTAGAATTAGAATTAGAATATTAGAATTAGAATTAGAATAAAGTGTACATAAAAGTTGAACGGATTCTTTCTAGCTTTGAAGTGTCCCTACGGTACATTAATATTTCATCTATTTTTTACGCTTTATTTCAAAAACGTGTTCTAGCACGGATGGTATTAACTGTCGCCTTGGATTTGGGCTACATGGGTTCGACTCCCCCTGACAGCCTATTTTTCAGTTTTTTTTTAATTTCTACACATCACAAAGACTGTATTTATATTATTTAAGGCACGAATAACCAATAAGATAAAGTTAGTATAGTGATATTTCAGTGTGTTCTACCTACCTAAGATCCTTGGTTCGACTCTCACTTTAGAATTGAGTCTTTTTTTAATTTCTATATTTTTTTTCTTGCTTTCAAGTCCAAATTAATTCAAGAACCATTGGGCCATAAGTTGGGTCATAAAAATATATAATTAAATTATGTAGTATTAGTATCCATCAATTCATGTTGATTATTATATTCATCACATTGAAGTAATAATTTTAAATTTTAACTATATATCATGTATATAAACTTAGAAAATATTGTAGCAATATTTTCTATGTAGTTATAATGAATTTTTATATCATGTATATTATTGTTATCCATCAATTCATATTGATTATTATATTCATCACAATAAAATAATAATTTTAAATTTTAATTATATGCAAACTTATAAAATATTGTAGGACTAAAATACTTTCAATATAGTTATACAATCCAAAGCCGACAAATGCATAACCTTGAGATGCAAGTGAAACAAATCGCAGGCGAGGTTAATGTATTGAAGGGATAGGTTGATAAAAAGCTCCCATCTCAAGGAAGGGGACCTGACACTAAACCCATTCTCGCAATTCATTTGAGGAGCGGGAAAGAGGTTGAGTTTCCGAGAGAGGAAAAAGAGATTGTTGTGAAAAGGCGTGAAGAACAAAGGGAGAAAGACGAAGAATTAGGGTTAGAGGATAAAAATGTAATGTGAATGAGAATAAGAGTGTGAATGGGAATGTAAATGTACAAGAAAAAGAAAAAGAGGGAAAAGAGAAAGAAAAGGGAAAAAGGGAAGAGAGAGTTTACGTGCCAAAGGCACCATTCTCGTCCCGTTTGGCGGTGAACAAAAAGGCAGAGGCCGAAAAGGACATGCTTGCAATTTTTAAATAGGTGGAGGTAAACATCCCCATCGTTGACGCCATCGAAAAACTCCCCAATGTTGCCAAGTTCTTGAAAGACTTGTGCACTAATAAAAGAAGGTTAAAAGGGGATGAGAAAGTAAACCTCTCAGCCGTTTTAAGCCTAGACGCCAGACTTCCCCCAAAAGAAAAAAACCCTGGAATCTTCGACATTCACTGCACAATTGGGCACCATCAGTTCACAAGGTGCATGCTTGATTTAGGGGCTGCGATAAATGTAATGTCCAGGTCCGTTTACGAGACCCTTGACGTGGGTAGTTTGAAGAATACTCGAGTCGTGGTGACCCTTGCAGACCACTCTGCAATCCGACCTCTAGGTGTTGTAGAAGATGTATTGGTCAGGGTGAACGGATTAGTTTTCCCAGCCGACTTTTACATCATCGAAATGGAAAGCACAACGGATTCTTCTTCCATTCTCTTGGGGAGGCCATTTCTCAGGACAACGAAAACTCGAATCGACTGCCATTCGGGAACTTTGTCGATGGAGTTCGACAACGAGAAGATTTCTTTCAACATCTTCGGCACGATAAAATTCCCTGACGACCACAATGTGTCGAGCATTTCCATCATTGATGAAATTGACGAGCTCGTCGATGAACATCTAATAGGGGAATCTTCTCATTCTTTAAATTCTTGAAATAATTCTTTTGATGAGTTTTGGGATGAATTAGAAAATATGAAAACATTAGAAACCCAAAAGAACGAAAATTTGTTAGGCAATGAAAGTGACATATTAATACAAGAAGTTGAAAATATAAACTTGCCTAACTCTGAAAAATGCATGATAGAGGAAGTTTATTCTTTTTCAGGACCGATGACGACGGAGCTCAAGATCTCAGGAGAGCGAACGCCACCATCCATCGAAAAGGCGCCCAAACTCGAGCTCAAACCTCTTCCAAGCCATCTCAAGTACGCATACCTCGGGCAGACGAAACCCTACCTATCATCATCGCCTCCAACCTCACATCCGATCAGGAATGGCACCTGGTGGACGTCTTGGTGAAACACAAGAAGACGATAGGGTGGACATTGGCTGACATGCCAGGTATCAGTCCTACGACATGTATGCACAAGATCGCCCTTGAGGAAGGAGCCAAGCCCTCAAGAGAAGCTCAAAGGCGTTTGAATCCTGTGATGATGGAAGTGGTTAAGAAGGAGTTGCTTAAGCTCCTTGATGCAGGTATAATATATGCCGTGGCCGACTCTGAATGGGTATCACCTATTCATGTGGTACCCAAGAAAACAGGGATTACGATTGTGGAAAACCCGGAAGGAGAGAAGGTGCCTACACGAGTACAAAATGGGTGGCAAGTTTGCATTGACTATCGCAAACTCAACACGGCAACAAATAAGGACCACTTCCCTCTTCCTTTCATCGACCAAATGCTTGAGCGACTGGCAGGCTGACCCTATTATTGTATTCTCGACGGGTATTCAGGTTACTTCCAAATCGCGATAGATCCGGCCGACCAGCAAAAGACGACGTTTATCTGTCCTTTTGGTACTTTCGCGTATCGAAGGATGCCTTTCGGGTTGTGCAATGATCCAGGTACATTTCAAAGGTGCATGATTTCTATTTTTTCTGAATATATTTCAAAATTTATAGACGTTTTTATGGACGACTTCTCCATTTATGGCAACTCATTTGATGAGTATCTAACCAATTTGGGGCTAATAATGGAGAAGTGTGTCGAATGTAAACTTGTCTTGAATTTTGAAAAGTGCCACTTCATGGTGAGCTAAGGAATTGTACTAGGTCATCTTGTTTCAGAGAAGGGCTTAGAGGTGGACAAGGCGAAGGTTGACATAATCAACACGTTGCCTTACCCTCGCAATGTGAAGGACGTGTGCTCATTCTTAGGCCATGCGGGCTTTTACAGGCGCTTCATACGCGACTTCTCCAAAATTGCGCAACCGATGTGTCGCCTTCTCCAAAAAGACGCCAAATTCGACTTTGACGACGCGTGCAAGGAGGCCTTCGACATCCTGAAGGAGAAGTTGTTCACCGCCCCGATAATCAAACCACCCGACTGGAACCTCCCATTCGAGATCATGTGCGACGCGAGTGAATTGAGCGTTGGTGCCGTCTTGGGCCAACGAGTTGGTAAGGATCCTCATGTTATATATTACACTTCTCGGACACTTGATGATGCACAATGCATTTACACGACCACTGAAAAAGAATTATTAACTATTGTATATGCCTTGGAAAAGTTCCGATCATATTTGGTCGGAACAAAAGTGGTTGTATTTTCAGATCATGCAGCGGTGAAGTACTAGATGAAAAAGAAGGAGTGCAAACCGCGGCTCTTACGATGGCTTCTCCTCCTTCAAGAATTCAATGTGGAAATCCGAGACAACAAAGGCGTGGAGAATCTCGTCGCCGACCATCTTAGTCGACTCCCAACGAATGAAGGCGACATTCTCCCGATCAAGGAGTTATTTCCTGACGAGCACCTTTATGCAATCTAGGCGAGTACACCTTGGTATGTGGACATCGTCAACCTTTTGGAGACGGGACAAATGCCGAACAAGCTCTCTCACGCTCAAAAGGACAAACTCAAGAACGACTCGCGCTACTATTTTTGGGAAGATCCGCTCCTCTACAAAATCTGCTCCGATCAAATGGTGCGCAAGTGTGTGCCCGATTGTGACTTCAATTCGGTATTATCTTTTTATCATTCTTTAGAATGTGGGGGCCACTTTGGAGCCCAACGCACAAGCCACAAAGTGCTCCAAAGCGGTTTATATCGGCCAACCCTTTATAAAGATGCTCATTCCTTTATAAAGAGTTGTGACATTGGCTATTGTATTCTTAATCCACAATTAAATGAAATTCTCTCCTTCCAATTCTCTCTTTTATTATTCTTTTATTCTTTATTTTATAACACGTTATCAGCACGAATCGCTCTCGATACGTCTAGAGATATATGTTTACTTCCGATGATGATATCATTATATAAATCTAAAGGTTCACTAACACGGACAAAGGTAAAGCGGAATTTGATATAAAGAGAAAAGAAATATTTTTTTTATGTTCAATTTATTCTCTATTATTTATTTTGGTTTATTTTATTTCATGTTTTTGCAATTTTTATTTATTTATTAATTTATTTTGATGCACCAGAAGTTGAAACTGTAAGATTATATGACGCAACCTGAAGTTGCAAAATTATCACTCAACCAGATGTTGAGAAATTACTAATAAACTAGAAGTTAAAATATTACAAATTGAAATGAAATTAAATATTCAACCCGAAGTTGAAACTTACAAATCAACCTGAGGTTGCAAGATTATTATGAGACTAGAAATTGAGAAATTATTAATCAACCCGAAGTTGAAGAATTACAAATCAACCTGAAGTTGAAAAATTAAGAATTATCCTGAAGTTGAACAATATAAACAACTTGAAGTTGTAAAGATTATAAATTAACTTGAAGTTATATTGAGACTATGAATATGAATATAAAGTTTGAATTGGCCATGATGTTAATGAAGAAGACGTGTGCCTCACTGATTGTGGTATTATGCATACCATACCTAAAACTGAAACTATTTCTCTCACCTGACAATGAACAATGCAGAAGTACCATTTCTGGTAGCTCTTATTCAATTGAAGGCTCCGGAAGAGCTAATATCAATGTACAAAAGGGGACAAAAATACAATTATAAATATTATGTAATTTTTTCCCTAGGTCTCTAAAAAATTTAAATTAACAAGATATATGCCGGAACATATATCATATGGAGATGGTGAGTGATTGTTGAATATCTGAAAAATATTTCAGGAAAGATATGTATTTGAAAAACTTGGAGTTTTTCTACTAATTTGTATTATATGAGAATAATAATAAATGAATGAGAACTTTCACTCTTCCAATTTCTTTCTTTAATTTTTGTCCTTATTATATTTTTATTTATGTACCAGAAGTTACAATTATATTTATGCACCAGAAGCTGCAAAATTTATCACATTTATTTTAAGCACATTTATTTTTAATCATGTTTCTTTAAGAAAATAAAAAGATTAAGGAAGGCTAATTATGTTTATAATGAAGATTACTTCAATAAAGACTTAAACATGACTCACTTGGATGTGACATATTTTTTTGATCATATACTATATTTATTACTTTACATAATATATGTATGTTCAGTAGATAGAGCAACGAAACATGATTGAGAACTCCAGAAGAGTTATTATTTTATTTTAAGAAATAAAATTTGTAATAGATATTGTTTTTATTACCTATCAGAATATATATTTGCTAATTCACAGATACACCAGACAATAATGAATAGATATATTGTGTATCCTTATAAAAGAAATATGATCTACATAAGTAAATGCATATACCACAATGAACTAGAAGTTCACTAATTAGAAGAGCAATTTTATAATTTGGACATTGAACTAGAAGTTCATTAATTTAAAAAGCAACTTTATCATTAAACACGAACTAGAAGTTCATTTGAAAAGTAATTTTATGAATCAGGAGTTCACTAATTTGAATAGAACTTCCATGATTTATAATATCGGAGCACTAATGATGCAAATAATTATAAAAAATTCAAATGTGCATCAATCAAAGAACCAGGAGATTCTTTTATCAAATAAATTTTCATGTGCTGCATGCTATCAAAGAAAATTAATCGTTGGAGATCACAAACCAGGGTTGGGAATGAATAAACATCTAACACACTTCAGGTGTATTTTTGGATGATCATCCAGGGATATCCATCCGAATTAAGATGTTGTCGGATTACTTTTATGCAAGAACAAATATATCTGATAATAGATTTGCTATATTTTACAAATGAATTACATTTTAACTTACAGTTTATATATATAAGATTAAGTATCAAAATTAGATAATTATCGAAAATTCGTCACATCAAATTTATAATCAATAAATTTTGTAGTGAATAAATTCATGTAATGAAGTTCAAGATATCAAATTATGCAGGGCAATTTAACTTAACATATATACCCGACTTTTGTTTGTGACCCATTTTTGTGTGTTGCGGTGGAGCTACCTGAACATATATTACACATCCAAAAGATTTTACATAGTATTTCTTGGCTGCAGGCCGGTCACAAATTATAATGGGGAGTACTTATTATAAAATGTTGGCTTTACTCTAATTAGTGCTGCAGCATATATCATTTCATGGCCTCAATCAAAAGACGAGCTTTCATTTTATTATTAGGGGCCAATGATTAATTATAATCACTTAACAAGATATGATGTTAGATCATTCTAAGTGCGTGCGTGGACCAATGCTCAATTATAATCTCGATCAGCGTACAATAGTCATTGAATATTTGGGATGTGACCTACTTGGTCATCATCAAGACAAGTTGTCCTAATTGTACTATCCAAAAATTATTATTTTAAATTGAAATAGTTGAGCAACCAATCTCGCAAATAAAATATTTCGAGATGATAATAAACATGCATGTGATAATCTAATAGATGCATCTATTAATACCATAAAATATCTAGATGGTCCACATGAAAGAGTAATAAACCCACATATATTTCGATGAATAAAGAATTGAATGAATACCCAAGTGATTGTTGTGAAACAATCAAATATTAATGAATATGTTCAAGATATAATAGACAATGAAAGTCCTGAAGAACTTGATTAATAATTAATGATAACATTAGGGGAGAGAAACAAGAGCTGAAAAACATAAGTTATAACTTATATGGAATGCATCATTAATATCTTTCACTTAGATTCTCGAACAAGTTAATATGAACTAGAAGTTCATAAATTTATTAATGTGAAATAACATGCAATTATATTATTTATATTGATGCAAAAATGATTATCAGTTCATATATTCCAGCATTAAGTGCTCATTGAAATACCCTTGGATAATTCTATGGTTGAGATATGCCAGAAGCACGGTCGACCAATCAGTTCCAATGATAAAAATCCAAGGAAGAAGAAAGAGCATGATAAGAAAGTTGGCTTGAAGTTATCAATACTTCTAAATGATTAAATTCTTCTGAAAAGAATATTGATGATAAAAGAGTAGAAGACAATGACGAGCAAGTTACCCTAGAAGAGGTTTAGGTACCTAACAATACTGAAAATATTGGAAATGATGAGATCTCAAAAAATTATGTCTCTACTAGAATAAATATGGAACCGAAATAAAATTACGATTAATCAAAATTTATTTATGCAATTGCAATTGATTTATAAATGAAAATGAGGATCTAGAATTAAAAATATTTGTATAATGTCGACGGATAAAGTATTTGGCCAAATCGAAAGATGTGATTAAAGCATCATTATTTTCACTAGTGAAATATAAAATTGTGGACAAGTACTCCAAACACCTGGCGTTGTATAACGGTAACTTATAAACGAGTATACCTTATAAGAGGGTGTTTTAAGAATATGTAATGAGAAAATTAAATTGTGATATGCACTTATATATTTTAATTTTGTTGTCCTTGGAGGATTCATTAACGTAGTAGCAAATTATTCATATCTCATTTGATTGCAATATATTAATGAAATCCCTGAAGGATTAAGAATGCCTGAAGCATTTCAAACTCTCGAGAGATTTAATCCATTAAATTACAAAGATCTTTTTACTAATTAATGCAATATTGAGATATGTGATAAAATTGCTATAACAAATGTTTGTTGAATGAATGTTATGTAATTGATCAAAATTACGTTTAGGATACCTTTTGAATGTTGATATATATATTGATGATTTAAAATCTTATGGTACTCTCGAAGAGGTCCAAAAGCTACCCTATTATTCAAAAGAATATAAGATTAAAATTCTTTAAGGGATAAAATATTGTCTTAAATTATAAATTGAATATTTCCCTAAAGGAGTCATTGTTTCATAATCCATCTATTATAATGATATAATGTGGAGAAATCACATCCATTAAAATCATCAAGATAACTTGTTTGATTAACAATTGAAATAAAGGATGGTGAGTTATATTCATGCATGCATGAGTATGATGATTGTGAAATGAATATTTAACGAATCTTCTCAAATAATGATCCAGCAGATCTCTTCTTAAGCATATATTACAGAGATTGAACTTTGTCATCTCACATATAGTTGCATATATGTGGGAGAGAAATAATACACACTGCACTCTTTTTCTCTTGTCTATGGTTTTTGTCCTAATGGGTTTTCTTAGCAAGGTTTTTAACGAGGCTGTTTTTGTGCGTAATATATAGAATGATAATGCACTCTTTTTCCTTCACTAGGATTTTTGCCCATAGGGTTTTACCTAGTAAGGTTTTAGCGAGGCATATTTAATATACGAAATAATGAGAAATAATGATAATACGCGATGCATTCTTTTTCTCTTAACCAAGTTTTTGTCCTACTAGATTTTCCTTGTAAGGTTTTTAATGAGGCAGCTTCTAATGCGTATGAAATATGGACATCCAAGAGGGAGTGTTATGAATATAATTAATATGGATGTCCAATACTTGGCCTCTAAGAAAAGATAAATTAGGAAATGCTTGTAAGAATGGAAGGAGTTGTAGCAGGGTATTCACTACTGTATATTCTATTGTATTTAGGTTAGATTATTTACTTTATTGTAATTCTAAATCAGGCAAGAGATTTCTTAGCCAGCACTCAAATTCTACTTTATAAAGAGGTAGTGACTATTGTATTCTTAATCCACAATTAAATGAAATTCTCTCCTTCCAATAGAGTAGTTGAGCTAGTTAGGTGTTGAGAGCCTCAGAATTTAAAAGGCCTCAAAAATTTATATTTACCTTTGAATGAATCATGATATATAGAAAAAAATTCTCCATCCTAAAAATGACCGAAAAATTATCCAAATCCATCCTTAATTTCTTTGTTACTATACATTTTTGTTACAACATGCTATTTTCTTTTCCCCTATTGCTCATAGGTTGGTGGGTCGCATGCCCGAGACACATGTTATGTGGCCTTTCAAGTGTGTCCATCACTCATGGGGCAAACAATTATTTTGTAGCTTTGTATGCATTTGTTTGTTGAGTGGTCTAAATTTAGTGATTTCACTCTTATGATTTCATTTGCATATATTGTTATCAATATATTTCTGTTGGTGCCATTTAAATATTATGGTGTTTGACTCTCATCAAGAATATAATTTGAATAAGTTTAACGGTTTATCTGAAATGTAATAATTATCTTAGTTTTATAGATTTACAAAAAGTTAGTTGACAATAAAAAAATTATTATGTAATATTTAGATATATTACATATTTAAAATGTTAATTTCTTGATTTTGCCTAGTAAAAATCTTAATTATTTTGAAACTATAGTAGACCTTTTAAGTTTTGCTTAGTGCCTCAAAAATCCTCTGGTCATGGTAACGAGACATGAGTCTATATTTATTACTTACAAGGGCCTTCATTTATAACTGCAAATGCATTGATGGGCACCACGTTAGGCATTGGTTTTCAATTACGTTTTCTCTATGATTTTCTTTATAACCCTGTACTAAACTTATTGATTACTAGATGTTATCTCGCTTCGTTTCGGATGAATTAAATAGGTTTTGCAAGAGAATGTTAAGTGTCAAAGTTTTTTAGCAGCTAGTTTAGGAGGACTATATGTTTTTTTCAATATTTCTATATGTGTATAAATCATAATTAAAGACATATGTCTTGATGACTTTTTCATTTTACAGGAATATACATGATAATAATTTATTTTATGATTACATTGAAAGTATTTTAATGCTACAATATTTCCTAAGTTTAAATACATGATATATAATTAAAATATAAAATTATCATTTTATTATGATGAATATAATAATCGACATGAATTGATGGATAACAATGATTTACGGGAAAGTATCGTTAGATGAAGCGCGTTGCTACGTCCTCGAACTTCTCGAAGGGTCCGCCTTCGAGGTGGTTTGGGCCACTCCCGTGGTGCGTCTGCTAAAGAATGGGAAAATAGGGTGAGTTTAATATTATCGAGATTAGTAGAGTTTCCAAAAAGTGTCGTGCAAACTCGATGTAGATTTCTAAGATGTTTATGTGGATTCTCATTTTTCAACCCTTCAAAGATAGATAATGTACTTAAGATTGATGGATTAGCTTAAAGTTTGGTACGTTATAAAATGGAGGCTACCATTCGACAAATAAATGGAGATATGAAAGATTCGCATACTGTTTAACTCTTGCAGCGCGTCAGAGTGCAGAAAGCGCGTAAAACACCGGATGGTCCATTGCTTTCACAAACGTGTGTTGTAAACCGACCGGAGGTGTCCAGTCTAGAGTTGAACGGAGGTGAAAGTCACCCGGCTAAGGAATAACGTGTTTTCCCCTAACGCGTTTTGCCACGTGACTCAGTGAATGGGGGGCATGAATTCTCGTACAACAAAGAAGTCAGAAGAGCTCCGCTGAATCCAATGCAGCGAATGAATCCAGTGAACGAGAACTCGCCATGTGTATCAGCCGTAACTCCTGCTGCGTAACGCGTGCCACGTGTAGTCACGGTATTGGGTGATCAGTTTTATCGTACTGGCAACTGGTACTGACCACTGGAAAATGCTCTCCAATAGCAGACTGCCACGTGTCCTTTTGAACTCATGTTTTAAGAGCTTCTGCCACATGTCATTTTGTGACTGGAGGAAAAATCAACTGCCGGATTGGAGCAGAAGAAATTTGGTACAAGTCAACAATGTGTTTAGGAAATTTTTAGGAAGGAAGGGGTGATACGTGCGTCTCTAGATTGTTGGAAACTTAAGTTGACCTGGTCAAACGTTGACTTTGACTAGGGTTGACAAGATCTTCAATCACGGTTTCTGGGAGTTCTATGAGGCCTTTTTATGTGAGGATTGTACCGTTGGATTCGTCTTCTCGAGTTCTTTGATTTGGTATCTAGTTTGATCCCTTTTGGAACAGTTCACTTTTGGTCAACTGGGGGATTTCTCGGTTTTGACTTTTCGTCTTTTTGTGGATTTTTAGGTTTTGGCTTGGATGGTTGGCGGGTAAGGGTTATAATAGAATTGGAGAGACGTGTTTAGGATTTTTGGGGAGATTTTTCGAGAATTCGGCCAGCCATGCCCTAGAATTTGCAGATCGGCCATTTAACTTGGAATTGACTTTTCACCAAGTCGTCAAATATTCCCTTCCTGGTCTTTTTACCTGAAAAATCACACAAAGATATATTAAGGGTTTCAAAAATAATTTTTATTCATTTTAAACACTTTTCAATATTTTATGTGATTTAAGGGTGAAATTTAGATGATAAAACCCTAAAAATGTGTATAAAAATATATATTACAGGAACCCACTGTCACCCCTCAAAATAAATTGCAAATTTCAATATTCTTCTCGCATAAGAAGGGATTAAGTCAATAAGACTGACTATCACCCCTTATTTTTAACTTCATCACGGACTCCCTGTAGTACCTAGTAATGCATCTTAACACACTTGCACCTCAATCGCATCGAATGCGCCGGTCACTCAATATGAAGATGACACAATCATCATCACATAGTCAAAAAGGGAGAACCTGTAACTCCACAATTTGGTGGTAAGATAATTTTGGAAAAATTGATAGGATTGCAAATAAACAATACAATGTCTTCTTTCACACCTATCCAAATTCCGCAATAGTATGAGAGAACAATCAAGCACACGCTCCAATGCAACAAGCAATCATTCCCTATCAGCTATCTTGGACTCCCACTTTCTTTAGAGAGGCCAAGCAAACAGGTATACGTACCTATGATTGAAAAAATCAGAAGCAAAATTGTAGGCTGATCCACAAAGTACCTATATATCGGAGGAATACTAACTATTAAACTCGGTATTATTAGCAACCCCCTCTACTTCATGCAAGCCTTCCAAATACTCACCTTGGTTTATTAAGTAAATTGATAAGGTAAGAACAAACTTCCTATGAGGGGGTCAGAAGAGTATGCTAGGGGAAAAAAAATCTAGTAAATTGGGAACTATTGTGTAATTATAAGAAAAATGGGGGAATAGAAATCAAGGACCTCAAAGTAAACAATGGGATGCTCCTTATGAAATGGATATGACAAACAAAAAGTCATTCCACGGGTTTATATGTCATTCAACAATACAAAGATGCTACGACGGCTTTGAAGGGATGTGGCAAAAAACGCAAAGCAACTTCTTTATAAAGGACCTAGCAAAACTTTTGCCATTGTTTACCAATCGTACCTCCATGACAGTGGGTGATGGGCGATTAACCAACTTCTGGAAAGATAAATAGTGTTGATTTTATGCCCTAGGCCTTTGTATATGAGACCTAGTTGTATCTGTTGTGTGAATCAAACTTTGTATTTGTTTAGAGATATTTAATAAAGTGCGTATTGGTTATTTTATTCTTTTGATTTAAAAAAAACCTTGAATATGTTATTCAGATTTGTATCATCAGAATATGTGATTCCGATAGTAAAACTACAAAGTAGTATGAAAAACGAATTCTAAATGATCCCTGATAATTTATAGGATATTTGTGGAGACAAATATACTTGCGGAATCATATACGATGTACTTATTTAAGTATGCAAGCTATAAATGTACATCAATATGTTGATTGATGGTCATGTTTTACTGATCATGAGTAAGTGTTATATGTTGGAGAACATATATTGCATTGACCCACCGGGAGAATACCACATGGTTCGTGTCATTGGTATGTCTCATAATTAGTATTGTTATCCTTAGACTTGAGATTATCTCAGTTTTCTACATATGGAATTATGTACTTTAACAAAATCTAACATTACCTTTAACTTGGTAATCATAAGGGTTATGATTAGGTACATAATGAGACATGCGGAGGAATGAGATAGATTAATATAGAATTTGTTCCTCTCGTAAATGAGAGAGATATCTTAAGGCCTCTTGATGAGTTTGATTGAAGAAAATGCACGGCCGTGCTCGAATGAATTAATAAGGAGTTATTAATGTCATTCATTGTTCGATCAAATTCGGGATCAAGAAACGTTATCATACAACCTAAGGTTGATACAATCCATTCCTTATGGACGATATAGATATCCTGTAACAAAGGTATACAATACAAGGACAATACATAGGTTTGGATCGAATCATCGATATTTACTTAAATTGGGTAATCATGATGGCTTGCTAGAGTCCGCTCATGATTTATAATCAGTTGTGATTATTGACAACATTAAGTAAACCTATAGGGTCACACACAAAGAACAACCGTTGAAATATACACAGAAAATCATAACTTATGTGATAAGTTATATAAAACATTATATAGTTATTGTCACATATAATCCTACATCTTATATGATAAGATGTGTCACACATATGGTTACATAGTAACTAAGTACATAGGATTAAATTAATAAAGGCTTCTCTTTGAAAATGTGGATTATATATACCCAAAAGGTTCTCAGATTTCAGTCTATTCCATTCATAATTCTCATTGAATTTTGTTAGACAAGATAGAGAGAAAGAGAAAAGAGAGAAAATTCTGAATTTCTCTTTGGAATTTTCTATGATTCAAAACGTGAAGAACGAAGACTAGCATATCCTTTCTTCATCCGTTTAAAGAGGTTATTCTGTGTGGATACCGATAGAGGATCAAACGATTCGTGGCGTCTTATTGATTCAGTTGAATTTGTGAAAGTCATTTTGGAGAATCGATTTGATTGAGAATCGAATTGGTTGTGAGTCATTTCGGTTGGAGAAGCGCTCAGAGGCGATTTTAATTGAACGGGTGTGTGTGGTGGAAATCTGTAACCGTTACCGATTTGTGAAAAAGGAGAAGAAATGCTCTACCACTTCAAGTTCGAGATCAGATCAATTCTCTTTCTGATAGGTATGAACTTTAAGTTCTTATTTTTTTTTGAATTAATCGTATTTCACTGATCCATATCTTTTGGTTTTCTTGAATTTTTTGAATTCTTGAATGTCTTGAATCTTGAATCCACTTCCGCTGCGTCAAGAACGCTCTAGAAAATCCAACAGTGGTATCAGAGCTAAGTGATTTACGATTAAGTTAAGATATTAAAACCAATTTCGATTTGATGTTAAGGCGTTATTTTTTAAAGTGTTGAATGTTCTTAACGAATTGGTACGATTCGAAACGGTGCATGGGATGCATCGGTTTCATGAAGAGATGCATGAGATGTATCAATTTCATGAAAGGGTTCAAATTCATGAAAGGGTGTGACTTGATGAAAGGGTGCATGTGATGCATCATATTCATGGAAAGTTGCAATTTCATGAAAAGGTACAATTTAATGAAAGGATGCATATGATGCATTCATGAAAGGGTGGGTAAGGTTTTTCATAAAGGGATGCATATGAGATATGATGTGTCAGAAGATCCTTCAAAAGGTGCGAAATGATTTATATGATACATCAAGTAAATTTCAAAAGGATGTATTCCACACATCAAAATTTTAATGATATTTAATGTTTCGACATCATAGAGAGTAAAAAAATTCCAGGGGCTCTGCCCCGACCCCGCAAGGGTGGCTCCCCTGACCCCGCCCACTGAAAGGGTAGCAAGACACTCTCCCCCCGAACTCTAATCTATACGAATAGATAATTTAAATTAATCCCAAATTTAGAATGAGTAACGCCTTATACATAATTCGTAAATTGATTAAAAGTTTATATTTTGCATATAGCATGGCCGATTAGATATGTGATGAATGAATGTGTTTGTGATGATGTGTGTGATGTATGTATGTTTGTAATGACGGACATGGTTCTGTTCGTTTATATAATTATCTGTATGTAACCACGACCTCACAATCCTCTTGGAGATGAAGGAGTTAATCATACACTCCTCATGGAGATGAAGGAAGGGCACCATCCATCATATGTTCCTCATGGAGATGAAGGAGTTCATCATCATTGCCTTGTGTGATTGTTTATATCTTAGGAAGTGATCTTAATGTTTGGCTCGTTTCGATCATTTAGGTCATGCTATATGGGTTTATATTTATTTTATTTATTTTAATGATGTGATGTGATGCCATCATCAAAATACTTAATAAAATAATATAAAGTGAAAGTCAAGTTAAACATTATAATCTCTCAACCTCAAGTTATTGTTAAGTCATAAAATGCCCCCCAAGTGTCTACACTTACCATTCCTTCGATCGTCCTAACTCGGGTTTGCCTAAGCAACAGAGTTTTGTTTAATCTTAGAAGGGTAAGAGGTGGAAAATGGTGATTCCCAATAGTGGACATGGTTGGACTTAAAAGAGCTATCAACTCGGACTTGGGCTCGAGGCATAGAATAGGATAAATACGCTGAGCATGTGATGTTGATCCTATGATTTGTTCAAGAGTTGTATAAGATACAACTAGAAGGGTTCCTACCTAAATAATTAAGTTCTAGGCGATGAGCCCATGCTCACCTACGACTTAATGAAATATGATTCTTGAGCCATAAATATCTGAATCAATACTTTCAGAATTATTGATTTGAATAAAAATAGTGGGAGCTAATATTAAATATCTCGCACACGATACAAATTGTTAACATCAACCTGCATTCATATTTTGTATAGAAAATGGCAACAAGCAACAATTTAAACATGAACCTGCGATCCGTCCTTGAGAAGGACAAATTGAATGGGAAAAACTTCCTCGATTGGCATCGGAACTTGACAATTATTCTCAAGCAAGAAAAGAAGGCTTATGTCCTTGAAGAGGCCATTCCTGATGTACCCGCTTCTACAGCTACCAACGCAAAAAAAAAGATGCCTATGAGAAGCATCTTAGTGACTTAACCTATGTGACATGTCTCATGTTAGCCACTATGGATGCCGAACTTCAAAAGTTGTTTGAAGATAAAGAGGCATTAGACATATTGGCTGCTCTTAAGAAAATGTTCCAAGAGCAAGCTAGAAATGAAAGGTACAATGGGCATTAGTTAGTTATAAAATGCAACCCAACTCCTCGGTGAGTGCTCATATTCTGAAAATGAAAGGGTAAATCGATCAACTTGAAAAACTAGGCGCAAAAGTTGGGGATGAGATGGCCACAGATTTGATCCTTAGGTCATTACCTCCCAACTTCAAGCCATTTGTCCAAAATTTCAGCATGCGTAACATGAGCAAGACCATCACCGAGTTGCAAGGTATGCTTAAGAATTTCGAGGCGACCATGACGGCAAATGTTGCCGGAGAGGTCCTCGTCATTCAAAAAGGGAAGGGGCAGAAAAGGAAGTTCAAGGTGAGAGGGTTGGTGAGTTATTGGAACTTATACATACGAATGTATGCGGTCCAATGAGTACACCGGCTAGAGGTGATTTTAAATACTTCATTACTTTCACTGATGATTTAAGTAGATATGGGTATGTCTACTTAATGAAGCATAAGTTTGAATCGTCTGAATTTTTCAAAATTTTTAAGAATGAAGTAGAAAACCAACTAGGTAAGACGATTAAAGCACTTCGATCGGATCGAGGCGGCGAATATCTAAGCCTAGAGTTTGATGATTATCTGAAAGAGTGTGGAATATTTCTAAAAATATTTTTAAAAGAATTTTTTTTAATTTTGACTTATATTTTAAAAGTGGCAATTAATCTTAATTTGTTGGGAATATTTGTAACTTTACAAATCACTTGATAGTTCCATTTCCGCGTTTTTGTTAGGAGTCTTAAAGTCTTAATTTCAGATTTATGTATTCATTTGGGTAAAAGAAAAAACACTAATTTATGCATTCATTTTGATGAAGTAATCAAACAGTTTGGTTTCATCAAAAATGAAGATGAGCCTTGTGTTTACAAGAAGGTTAGTGGGAGGGAGTGCGATTGTTTTTCTCGTACTATATGTGGATGATATATTACTCATCAGAAATGATATTCCCACGTTGACAAATGTGTAGACATTTTTGGGAAATTCTTTCACAATGAAGGACCTAGGAGAAGCCGCCTATATATTGGGCATCAAGATCTATAGAGATAGATCGAGAAGGCTTTTAGATCTAAGTCAAAGTACTTATATTGGAATACATCATTTGATGCAGATCCTTCAAAGAATTAATGCCAAGCATGACAAAGATAGCCAACGAAAGTGGGGTACATTTTGGGCCGTCACTTGTTGAGAGTTATGCAAGGAACGTAATGGATATATATGTAGGATTAGTGTTCTAGGCCAAACGTATTTTGTGCTAGGAAATGGATTATGTATTAAGACATTATTATTTATTCAATAAAGGTTGTTTCTTATATATATGTGTGTATGGGCTGTAAATGTACATTTACATATCTTATATCAACCATGAATGACACTTCAAGTTCACGTCATCAGAATACGTGATTCTGATAGTAGAACTGAGAACTAACGAATGACATTCTAAACTGTCCCTAGTGATATGTATGATGTTTATAGACATAAACATACTTCAGGTAAGAAGCTACATATCCACAGCAGACTGGATGATTATGTTCTGCTGATCATGGACATAGGGATGTCAAGTCTGGAATATAAGTACTTGTTAGAGAACACGTACTGGACTGACCACACTATGAGAATATGCATGGTATATATCATTAGTGATTCTCATATGAATAGTATGCTTGTTCCTACGACCTGAGGTCACCATGGATTCCTGTTTGTGGAACTACATACTTTAATATGATTTTACGTCATCCATAATGGGATGATCATTAGGGTCATCATTAGGTATGCACTGAATCATGGCGAGGAATGTGAGTGAACAAGATGAAATTTGTTCCTCTCGTCAAGAGGGGGATATCTTTGGGCCCCCTGATGAACTAGGACTACAGAAAATGCATGGTCATGCTCAAAATGGATTGACATGTGTTGTTAATATCATTTTGTATTTACTCAGTCTAATTCTCTATCAGTAAAGAGACTTTGATCAAACTCAAGGATGACATATCATTTTTCAGTTCGAACGGAACAGTCCTCAGTTCGAACGGAACAGATATGATGTGCCTTGGCAGCCACGTTTTCAGATTTGAAAACAGTGTTCCGGTTGAACGGAACACAGGATTCGGTCGAACAGAACTTTGGCTGCAGGAAGGGTTTCCTCATCGAAACTTGTCATTCTTTCATCCCACTCTCTAGTATAAATAGAGGGGCATACCCCCTCTATTAGATACACAATATAGAAACCTTAGAGGCTGGCGTAACACCAAGAGAGAGAGTTTTGTGAGGCTATTTTTCAAAAGTATTTTTCGACTTGTCTAGCCGAGTCCGGTAATTCCGTGTGTCTGAAATTCACGTGGATACGAGTAGAGATTCTCTAATTTGAGAACTTGCGAGCGATCATTCTTCATCCCTAGGAAGAGCAAGGAGGTTAGCGGAGTTGAGATTCAGGAAGGAGAAGATTACAAGTCAGAATCGTTCAGACCAACATCAAGGAAGATCCGAGGTATAAATTTTAATACCTAATCTCGTACTTTTATTCCCTTAACGATGATCCTAGGGAGGGTTGAACCCACAGGTTCCGCTGCGTATGTAACGTACATGGCTACGGGTTCCCCAACAATATCTTCAGGAACTCGAGGCACACATACACTTATATATTTAACCTAGCGATTATCGCGGTAAATGAATGGACGCGGGCTTTGGCCGCGAAGACGTGTACATCCATTTAGACATAGCGGGAATTGGGGTGATTTTGACTTTTAGCCTTCTAGACAATAGTTAAGGGATAAGTCTTTAGCAATAACCTTAACCCTTTATTTTTCACCTCCTTTTGAGCCCTCTCATTAAGCCACGCCATCACTTTTATCTAGATCGTTCGATTAAATTTTTTGTCAAATCTTAACCTTTTATTTTCTCAAATTAATTGATACTTATGACATGTGTGGTTATTAAAAAATAATCATATAATTGGTTGAATTGTTGTTTCGTGTTCCATCTCTGATTTAGTGAGAATCGATAAATTTGTTTCTGGCCATCAGATCTTAATCAGATGATTTTAATGAATCATAATGCAAAGTTATGTTGAAATATTAGTACAAATATATTATGAAGAGTTGACTCGTTAAAATATAAATAATTCTTCTTTTCTTCTATAAAAAATAATAATTCTTAATGAAATATTTTATTTCTCATGTTAAAATAGTAAATATAAATTTATTGGAATTTTCTCGTTATTTTGAATTACATATTGTTATGGTTCTAATTTTTACGACTAAAAAATTTGAAACTAAGAAAAATAGTGATATGAATTTTTTTAAAGAAAATGAGTCATGTTATATTTTCTTATGTATAGTATACATACTTTTCACATATGTGTAATATCATATTTCCTTTTAAAACATCATGTTGAATATAATTTTTTTTTTACCTTTTTTAAAGGTAATCAATTATAATAAAATCTTATGTAGTTTCAACTAAATTCTATGAAATAAATTATTTTTGAATTTTTATTTTTTTCCTCTCATTTATCTAATCTGATTAATACACAACTAGAAATGCTGTTTTCACCGGCGGCCAAGAAACCGGCTTTAAAAGCTGAAAACCGCCGCTGAAAGTCATCACCGGCGGTAGGCCGCCGCTGATAGGCCGCCGGTGGTGCTTCCACGCTAAAAGTTTTTATCATTGGCGGTGTCGCCGGTAATAGTTATCAGCGGCTGGTATGTGAGTTTCAGCGGCGGGCAAAGTAACCCCCGGTAAAAAAGATTGTCTGCTCATTTTTTCAGCAACGGTATATTACTGACGGTTATTTCATTTTCACTGGCGGAATCCTAACTCCCGGTGATAATTATCACCGGCGTTTTCAGAGATAACCGTCGGTGAAAATACATGTCGCATTAACTGGATGAAGGACTATCAGCGGCGGTTTTAGGATCCAACCGCCGGTGAAAGTCACTGCCAAAACCTAGTTTAATCATTTATTTTCATTTTACCATATGAAGAAAACACTAATATAACAATACATTTCACGATTTCAAATTTAAACCGTTTTTAAATCAAATATGAAAATAAAATAGATTCATCAAAACAAAATACACATCCAAAATCAACATTCAATACATATCCAAAATCAACATAGTTTGTCGAAACATAAAACAACCCCAAACCTAACATTCAAAAGGAACTTTAAATCTTCATCCTATTCGTCACATAAGTTAATGGCGTCGCCATAATCTTCACGAGCTTCTTACGTCTATGCGGCACAACTCTGTCATAATATCAAAAATTGAAAAAATAAATACTTAGATTTGGGGTTTAGGGTTACTACTAGATAAAAAATTGAATGCAGAGAGATTTTAATTTTCAAAAAAGATTTCCATGTTCCATAAGAAGAGTTAACTGTTAAAACCTAAATAAAGTCAATAATTATCAAAAACTAAATATAAATATTTATAATAAAACAAACCTAAAAGTAAAAGCAATCATTATTCATAAAAATACTTTCCATAGACCTCATTTATGAAACAATTAAATAAAGAAAAAAAGAAAAGAAAAAGATTTATGTAATTTATAAATCTTTATTCCAACCTTAATTGAGTTTGGAGATCAAGTATTTCGAGCTTTACCAATCTTGTGACGCCTTCCGTATGGTTGAAGCCTAAAGAAAAATAATTAATAACATTTGAGAAAAATTGATTATTCTCCAATTAATAAATAAAGACCCTAAAGAAAAATAATTAATAAAAGAAAAAAAACTCAATTAACCTTACTTTCAAAGAGAAGAGAGGAGAACGCGAATCTG
Source organism: Juncus effusus (assembly GCA_027726005.1). Taxonomy (NCBI): domain Eukaryota; kingdom Viridiplantae; phylum Streptophyta; class Magnoliopsida; order Poales; family Juncaceae; genus Juncus; species Juncus effusus. The sequence goes on from CM050893.1 coordinate 9,201,359, forward strand.
AAGAGCGATGCGTCGAATATGGAGGGATCCTACCAAAGAGGGGAAAATCAACAATTAGGGAAAATAATATTTAAACCCTAACCTAACAACAATGTTCATAATTCGACATAATTTCAACCAATAATTAAAACCCTAGAAAACTAAAAACAATTAACAAATTAATTAGTCCCAAATAAACCAACAAATTAGCACAATTGAGACATAATATAACAATAATCAGCAAAAAAAAATAAAATTATCAATAATAAAGAAATACCTTCAAGTGAACAATGACCAAACCGAGCCGAAATCGAGCGAAAATTTGGATTGAGCAAGAATGAAGACAAACATTCGGATTGAGAGAATGTGAGGGTGAGAGAAACGAAAAGAGGGTGGGCGGCTCTAGACGGGACAGAGGAGGCGCCGCCGGGACGGAGCTTGGCCGGCGACTGTGGCGGCAGACAACTGCAGTGACGGACGGCACCCGATCTGGCCGAAGCCTCTTCTCCTCTCTTTTTTTCGTTACATTTTTCCTTTTGTAGAAAGGGGATGAGAAAGAGAAAGGGTTTAGAGAGGCTCCTGGATAGTTATTAGCCCAAAATAGAATCACCGGCGGCCCATTAAAAAAACCACCACTGATAATATTTCTAGCGTATCAATGCCGGTGATATTTTTTCAGTTTCCCTCCACTTTCAAAAAAAAAATTTATTATCCCGCCAAAAATTATTACGGGCGGTTTAATTTTTTCAACGGCAGGGCCCCAACTGAAAATAATTTTCAGTGGCGATTTTTTTGCAACAGTGGCCGAACCGCCACTGATAATATTATCAGTGGTGGTACCCCCGCTGAAAAGAACACACCGCCATTGAATAACTATTTTCTAGTAGTGATACTTGATTGTTTTTTAATATATCATGTCAAGAGATAAGAATATAAGAAACCAAAGAGAATAAAAAATGGATAATCTTATAATATGTCAAGAGACAAAGGCATAAGAAAATAAAAGAGAATAAAAAACGGATAACCTTTTAATCTTAAAAATCTTAATTGAAATATAAAGTGAGTGTTGTTTAATTGAGGGCTGGGGGTGGGGGGGGGGGGGGGGGGGGGGGGAGGGGGGAGGGGGGATAGGCCTAAATCGTGCAGAAGTATGATTTTTGACTTTTAAGCCGGTTTTATAACTCTTTATTTGTTTTTAGACTTTTAATAGATAGTTGAATTAACTCAAGTAAATAAAGTAAATAAAATTAAATTGAAAGTAAAAGAATGAAAATAATAAAGATACCGAACACCGAGAATTGTTGACGAAGTTCGTCTAAGTGATTACGTATGCTGTAACCACTAGTTCTTGCTATCGACCCTTACTGCGTTCACGAGCGCCTACTCTCCGGGTATGTCTTTTAGCTTCTTGATTCTACTAATCCAGATTCATCGTTCGCCTTACAACAACTCGAAGGGAATTGATGAAACAAACATACAATCGATTTCTCAATCAACAACAACAACCAAACACTCACTTTAATTCTCGCTAATCTCTCACGTATTTTAGAGTAATTTTTATCAAACACTAGAGAGAGTTTTTGTCTTTTAAATAGTAAAAACTTGATAGAAAAATGGATTGGGGCTTAACCTTTTTAAAGAGGGAAGTTCAGCCTCACAAAAAGGAATCACGCGACCTTGCGTTCTGAACGGACCATGTACCGTTCAAAACGGAAGGCAGAAAAGGAAACTCAATAAATAGCAAAATCAAGTGCAACAACTAAAAATCCTACCTTCCGTTCCGAACGGAAGGTGCCAAAAATGACGCAGGGGCAATCTCAGAGAAGAGCGCATGAAAACGTTGAGAACGGAGTTTCCGTTTAGAATGGACCACGTTCCGTTCTTTATGGAATATAAAAAAATAGGACAAGTTTTGTCTCTTAACTGTAAAATAGAAAATAATTAAAAATAACAATACCTATACTAGAGAAACACTGAAGAAGCTCCAAAGCTTTATCGCTTGAGAGGTGCGTGGTATCTTCTAGTTCTTCCGAGATTGGAGAAAAACATCTATTTCGAAACATGTCTTCTTGTCATTAACACATGAACTTGGTTCATCTAAGGTTATACAATATTCTCACAAATTATATTAGTAACTCGGAATTGATTTGAATATCATCAAACTGAGAATAACTGTGAGAACATAAATTAATTATCAAAATTATTTAGTGGGTTTTTATTTTTTATTTTTTTTATGTATTTGTCATTTATGTTATTTTATTTCTAATATGTAATTTTTTTTGTATAAAACTATTTTTGAATGAGTAATAAATGGATAAAATATTTTTGAATGAGTAATAAATGGATAAAATATCTTATAATGTAATCAAAATAAATTTACTTAACATAATTATTATATACTATTTATGTACTATTTCAAACTTCTATTTTGAATTTTCATAATTGTAATTTATACACTTCTATTTTGAATATTCATAATTATAATTTATACATTATAAATTAAAATAAATAATAAAATTGAAAGATTCGCAGAGAAGCATGGGAATTATCCTAGTTAGTTTTTATTTCATTTAGCTTTTACTCGCTTTTTAGCTTATTCATTGTAAATATTCCATAGTAACGACTCTTTTTATTGCTTACCGTTCAACAAAATATTTACTAAAGATATAAATCTGCTAGCCTGATTCGGGTTCCACTCAACCAGCATGTGACAACAAAGCGGGGGAAAAACCTCTCTTTTTCTTTTGGTGGCATTCGGCAAGGTAGAATAAGAGTGGAAGAAGTGAGTTATTCTAGCCGAATAAGGGTAGAAGAAAATGGAATAAATATGTGAAAGAGTAAAATTTCCTTCTTCCATTGGGGGTTGGAAGATCTTTCTTCCATGGAATAAGGAAAAATTTAAGACAAAAATATCACTCTTTCTTCCACCTTGAGATGACATGGCACTAGTAATTAATGCTATGTTTCTCTCTCATATTTCTTACCAAATATTTTTTTGCAGAAAAAATAAGGAAGAAAAACCATCGATTCTCAATAATAATTTCATGAAATCATATATTTAAAATGTGAAGATAATTATGTTTATTTTTCTCTATCTAAAGAGATCCATCTCGCATATCTTTCTTTCGTTATTCGTTTTTTCCATCTCTCTTGTTATACATAAGAGATTTAGTAAACCAAACAAATTATTTTATATCTTATTTATTTAAAAAAAATAATTATTTTCTTTTAGGCTGAATAATAATAATTAAATAAATTAAAAAAATATGATTAGAATAAGGATATTGTAGTAATTAGGTATTATTTATATATTTTAAATCAACTTGTTACTCCATAGATGCTACCGAACGATTATAGAATAAAATTGAATAACTGTTCTTATATTCTTTCGCTCTTCCACTATTCCACCTTTCACCGAACAAGTCTTCTTAGTTTTTATTGGAAGGATGAAACCTGATGAAAAAAACATTACAACTCAACAAACATCCCTCAATCAAAAATACAAGTTTTCCGGGCCCCTCCGAATCCATCCCTCATCCTACATTTAATGACTCTCTCTCTCTCTCTCTCAAGCATCAAGCATGTCATACCTCTTTCGTGGTGCCAATCAATGCCATTGTACTCATAAATGAAGCTTCTCCGCAATATTAATAATGAAGAATAGGGAGAAGAATGAATACTCTTCCACTCACTTGGAACGAAAGAGAAGTTCAATTAATTGTCATTTTTTGAGTGGCTTGGTTGCGGGGTCCGTGCGTTGAAATATTGTTTCGTGCAATTTAAAAATTATTTGTTACTCCAGGAAGCTACTCGATACACAAAGAGCTTTGAAGAAATGAGTTAGATATATAGTTGTGTGCATTGAATATACTTTATTCACCATTCAGTGCATTTAACATCAATTGATGAATGCTCATTAATATTTCTTTTATCTTATTTATGCATCAAATATTTCCAACTATATAAACACTACTTAATTGCATGATATTTAGTAATTCAAATTTCCCCACCTTTTTATTTTTCAAAACTTTTTTAGAGCTCTCATGAGGCACATCAACTCAATTATTTCAATTCTTAGATTGAATGATATGGTTATATCTAGACAATTCAATTTTTCACAAATTCTGATTTTTTTGACTTTTTTACGTATCGTCCTAACATGTATAATAATGATTAATATTTTTAGTGTTTCTTATTCTATATCCCGATTAAGTAAGAACGGTTAAATTATTTTTGATCATTAGATTCGAATCAAATGGTTCCAACAAATCATAATACATCTATGTTCAAACATTAATCAAAGAGAATATGAATAGTTCATTTATTAAAACATAAATATTTTTCCTTTTTTCTTTAAAAAATAATAATTCATAATGAAACATTGTATTTCTCATGTTAAAATATTTAAATCTAAATTTTTTTGAATTTATCTTTATTTTGAATTCCATATTGTTATTGTTCCAATTTAAATTCATTTCAAACCGTCATGAAATAAGATATGAACAAATCTTAGTCATTGATTAATCATTGAGTTTGTGTAATTGTTACTTATTTGTATACTTTTATGTGTTATATTTTACATCTACTTTTATATATTTTTAAAAAATACATTTCATGTTATATTTATGAGATATATTGTTGTCATTCGTTAGATTCGTGATATAACAATTTTATCTCATTATAACAATATGGAATTAAAAATAAAGATAAATTAAAAAAATTTAGATTTAAACATTTAACCATGAGAAATACAATGTTTCATTATGAATTATTATTTTTTAAAGAAAAAAGAAAATATATTTATGTTTTAATAAAAGAACAATTCATATTCTCTTTGATTAATGTTTGAACATAAATGTATCATGATTCGTTGGAACCATTTGATTTAAATCTAACGATCAAAAATATGCGAAACAAGTATGTAGGAGAATATATGTACTTATAATATTAATATTCAATAAATAAGCTATTAAAATTTAATGTAATTAATTATTTTTTATTTTTAATTAATAATAAATTTGTAAAACAACATCATATAACGGATTTCTCCTAAAATATTTTTTGAACAAAGGGATTTTTATTTATTTAATAAATATTGTAAATGACAATAAATATTTAATGCTTGTCACACTTTTTTATACCAAGCATTTATTAAATATTAAATAAATTCCACAATTTTTTTTGCATAAATGAATATTTTAATAAATTTTTCAATGACTAAATTATTTTAAAATATTATATTTTCTCTTCTCAAAAAAATTTTTAGTAGTCGTTACTTGAATTATTTTTTTCTAATTAAAACCTTTATATGTTGAATATGTGTATAGAAAGAAATATTATGTAAAAGAATGTCAATTAAATAATTAGATTGTTGTAAAATATTCTTAATGAATAATCAAATTTTTTCAAATGTATCGTAGGTGAAAGATAATATATTGTAATTAATTTCTTTTATCGACATACATCTTCATTCAATAAAAAGTTGTATATTACAATTAATATTTTTTAATGTGAAAACTATTTGCCACACTTTAATTTTGATACAAATAAAAATTTAATTTACAAATTTTGAACTTATTGTTATCCTTGACTTAATTAAATATTTATAAGTCAGTGAATAATTTTATTTTCAATTAAATAATAAATTTTAAAACTCGCAGCGTAGCGCGAGATTTCTCCTAGTCTGTAGTGAATTTGAACCCTGGACTAAAACATTTCTTTTGCATAAAACACCCCCTAAACCGAGATAATCTGTTTCACTTAAAAATTATAATTATATTTGATAACATTGTTAATTAGTTGAATCTAGAAGTTCAACATTTAAGCTCAAAACTCAAACCATTCAGTAAATTAGTACCCGGTTGTTCATCTATCCACTTGAACAAAAATGTTGTCTTAATTTTTATGCATATTTTCAAATATTTCAAAAAATTATCGTGGTTCATCCATGAGAACACCATAACTTAAAAAAATTAAACAAAAACGTGTTCTTAATAAAATAAAAAAATTTCATCAATTTTTTTTTTGATGAATTATTTTGTCATCAAATTAGCTATATTGATTTCAAAATTATTTGGTTTAACATTCTTCTTTAGATACAAGAACTGAAGTCAATTTTTTTAATTTCTCTCTCTATGATTAGTTGTGAGTCTGTGACATCCGTGAGATTGAGAAGTGTATTATTTTCGCGTTGCTAATATTGGGTCGCCACACCCTTCTGACTATAACATTTGTCTAATAAAGGCCAAGGGAAGTATAAATGAAATAGACATATTAATGGATAACTAATGCATTCTAGCGCATAAATACACATAGGGCCGCAGATTTTTTGTTTCATGTGAGTTAGTGTGGATTTAATGCTTATTAAATCAGAGGGCATATTTATTCGGTCCTTTTTTTTTCTTGCTTTAATACTTTCGTACGGTTGCCATGCAAGATCTTTGCATGCTTGAATTGATCAATGTGCAATATCACTACTAAAGAGTAAAGAATTTGTTGGGAGGATTTTCAAAAAGGTTATTTTTCGAATATCAAGTTGTGATCGTAATTATTGCTTTTATTTTACTCTAGAAAAATTAATGGAAGTTTTCAGGCAGAAAAAAAAAATTTTAATTAATAGAAGTTTAGTGGAGTTGCAAATGTATATTGTTGATCGTGATGGGTGGGCACTGTTGAAGGATCTTCAAAGCAAATAATGCCTTCAAATAAGTTCATAAGAAAATTAATTTAAAAGATTTGTATGTGTGTCTAGTAATTATCATCCCATGTTGTTTCTAATCATGGAAACCACGATATCTAATAGAGATATTCACTAGTTGTGCTTCAACGGAGAAATGAGTACAACGTAAGTATTTTTATTTAGTTCTACAAAATAGTCCACAAATTACAAAAGTGTATTCAGTGCATCTCGAAGTTGACCGAGGGTAGCTGTAAGTTCAATTATGTGAAACTAAAATTACATGTCTTGGAACTAATATGATAGGATGAAATATTATAACCCCTTGTATTTTAAATTATCATAAATTATACATCAGACAACTATATGATTTTGATAGAAATGGTAAATTCAATGTTTTATAGTTCAGCACATGGTCAATGTTAAGGGATGAAGCTATTGTAACTACTTTCTCAATTCCTAAAATACACCGTTTCGGCCGCAAGCACACAACTTATGATACATGATAAAAATTACCTATTTTATTATCGTATTAATGTATTTAATACTCGTAATATAATATAATTAGGGTTTTAATGCATTTTTATTAATTAGAATTTATGATTTCACTAATGTTTATTTTATTACATATTTTGTAGGAAAAATGAGAGAAAAATGCAAATTTTAAATTTAAGAAAAGATTTTGAAATTCAAATGAGACAAAATCGCATGTGTTAAATACATGGGCATTTCCCTCCCCAATCATTCAATGCTACATCATCAATCATCTCTCACTAATTCTAACCAAATAGAAGACCTCATAGGATTAACTCTTGGATTATAATTAACCACCCCACTAACACAACACAATTTCTTAATCTCAACCCTTAGTTCAAAAATATCTTCATCTATAATAACAGATCTCTCTCTCACTCTCTTATTCCACCGTTCCACCATCCACCCGTTCGTTTTTCATTTTCTCATCTCTTTTGACAAACCATAAATCCTAAAACCCTAAACCACACACGCTAAATACCGTAAACCACAACCCTAAACTATAAAATTCAAGCAAATACAAATTTGATCAAACCAAATAATATTAATATAATAATTACTCCAAAAACATATGGCCAAATATTCATTTTCACATCGTTTTTTTATTGTTAGTGTAACCCCTCCAAGCATCAAGGGCCTCTTCATTGATGAATATTTTTGATAAACCGCTCTAGAAAAGAAATAATTTTTATTTATATACACAAAGTAATAAAATACAATTTTAAATGATGATTAATCTTACATAATAAAACGCCATCAAAATGAAGCCTAATTAGGATACAATTAATTTTTAAATTGGACGCTACTTAAGCTTAATTTGACCCAATTGATCCAAAATTTAACCATACGTGATTATCAAAAAAACTTTAAACATAATCTAATGAAAATGTAACACAAATTAGTCACTAGTTAAGTCTAATTTGACCATATTTATCCAAAATTTAACCATAATTGATTATTAAAATATAACCATAAATTATCCAGATTATTAAAAAAAAAACGCATAAATTATCCAGAATTTAGCCAGAAAATAAGCACTAATTAAGCCTAATTTGAACTAATTTAAACAAAATTTGATTACAAAAACAATCAAAGAAGGTGAAACAGGGTATGAAATGGAGTGAGAAGAGGGCGGTGACCTAGAGATGGACAGAGAAGAGGGGCGGGACAGATATCAACGGGAGTTGCTCGCTGACCGGTGGAGAAAGGGCGGAAGTGAGGGGACCAACTCACGCAAGACACACACATACAGAGAGAGAGGAGATTGTGGCTGTTTTTATTATTGTCTTTTAAAAATATAAAATCCACATCACAATTTAAATTTAATATTTTTGTCACATAATCGTGCCATATCAGCATTTAATCATTAATTGTGCATTTAACGGCTCGAATATGCAAAGGTGGTCAAAAACCGAAAGTTTAGGATGAAAAAGTGCTCCAAAAAAAATTAGGGATACAAGTTGCAATTTCATAAAGAGTTTAGAGGTTCAAAAGTGAGTTTTTTCCATATATCTTCTAAAACTAGGATTCTTGGAATATTTTCGATGCGTATTGAAGTCTTTTCAATTCTGATGCTCACAAATATCCATTTTGGTTGTAGAGGAGGTCACGGTGTCAAAGTGGGCCGCGCAGGATGATCTCCGCGGCCAAAGTGCCATGTCGTGCAGCCGTGTTGCTCAAGACCGTGGTCAAAGTTGTTTCCATAGCTACAGTCCTTCACTTCCGACTCCCTTTTTTGTGCAACATACGCATTACAATTGCTCTATTTAAGCTTTGTTTCTGCAAATAGTTAGCCGTACCTTGGTTCTGGCTAAAATGAACTTAAAAACGCATATTACCTAAAATACTTCAAATAAAAGATATAAGATCGGTCTAAATAATAGATATGAACTTAACGGATAACTAGCTTGCCAAATTCACTCCAAATACATCACCTAATACTACTCTCTCAGTTACCTTGAAAATAACTCTCCAATGACAATTTCATCCTCGACAGAAAACTTGCCATCCATTTCCACCAACAACACCTATTTTCATTCCTCTCGATCACCACCAACTCATCACATGGTCAATCGAACACTAGATAAAATGAGATAACAGTCGCAAACCTAAGAAACATACTGACTTTATCACCTACACGTCAACCAAAATATCATATCTCAACCTCTCTATTCCCTGATGAAGTGAAACCTACCTACGTCACAAGCACTAATAAAAATTCTATGTAACGCACAACTATATGGAGGACTAGTTCAATGCTCTTCTTCAAAATAAGACTTGGGCTTTAGATCCACCCAACTGCTCTCACAAATTTGCCGGATGTAAATTGGTGTTGAATCAAGAAGTACTCCGATGTTTCCATCCAAAATTACAAATCTCGACTTGTTGCCAAGAGATACCATCAAGAAGAAGGTAAAATTTATATTGTAACCTTCAACAATGCTGTTAAGCTAACCACTATTCATTGCCTATTCACCATTCTCTCTCTCTCTCATGCTTGGCTCATCCAACAACTCGATATCAACAACACCTTCATCAGTGGGAATATCTAAGAAATGGTCTTTATGCAACAACCACCGGTGTTGTCTAACCCAACTAAGCTACACTTTGTGTGTCAACTGTTCAGTTTCGGACCTGCATAACGCAGCGAAAAATAAAATTTTTGTCCAAAGTCATTCCGAGGATTCGTGCGTGTCGGTTAAATAAAAATAATAATACTTAAAAGTACCTTTCGGATTATGCTTAGTCAGTGACACTCAAACTATGCGTGTCATCAAGCGTCTTTCAATCGGTTATCGTCCAAGCCGATATTCTGTCCGTCAAGGCCGTCTAGGTCGGATCGTGCGATCACACACGCAACTCATCTCCACCAAAAATCTTAACAACCCGGTCTTAACTTCTTAGACCGAATAGATCACAAGCGCCGAAAACACAAACGCTTCTACCAGTATACACACAAACACAACTCCTTGAAGCGGGTGAGAAGAACCGTATATGCTAGTATGCTTGTTCTTCTCTTGTATAAGAAAAATCTTTTCTTCTTCTTCTTTTTGTCTCATAAAAGATGTATAGACTGACTATAATTCATCTCATATAATATCACATCCTTTCATTTTTGTCATACAAAAGAAAGCACTCTTTCATTATTTTGTCACACAAGAGAAAATAAATAATTTCTCTCTTTTGTCACACAAATGAGAACGAATAATTATGAGAGAAAGAGAATGATGTTGTGAATAATTTTGGGCCCATCTGTATCCTTATATTGAGGTAAGAGATGTGTCTTTTCACATCAAGAGATATATTAACATTCTTCATCATTATCCATATGTTATCATCTAGACTGTTTTAAATGACTAGATCTCGTGTGCCCATATTCTTTATATACATATGTATCACATGTCATCATACAAGATGACATTATTTTTTGTGACAACCCTATGGAACTCATCATATAAATTGTTAGGATTTTCTGCGCCCGTTTCAGTTTATTCATTGTGTGATGATCCAGTAGGATCACTTAATGTTGGCAATAGACCTGACAGTCTATAAATCATGCGCGGCCTCTAGCAAGACATTTTGACTACCCAAATTAAGTAGATATCGATGTTCCGAGTTACCTAATTATCAGGCATGTATTCAGTCCCTTTGTTATACGATATCTATATCGGTAATAAGACATGTATTATATTATCCTTATATTAATCGACTAATATTTCTTGACCCCAAATTAAACTGAATAAAATAAATGACATTAATAACTCTTATTAATTCATTTGAGCATGACCATGTATTTCTTCAGTTCGATTTATCAAGAGGCCTAAAGATATCCCTCTCATTTATGAAAGGAACAAATCCAACCATTATGACCACCCAGTTAAATGTAGTTTTAGATTATGCTAAAGTATAAAAATCCCCATGTTATGAACCGAGACAATATCAGGTCAAAAGACTATAAATACTTTATGTTATAAGAATCACTAATGAAGTAAACCATGTAGCATTATTATGGCGGGTCAGTCTAGTATATGGTCTCTAACATATACCTGTGTTAATGACTTGATAACTATTATCTATGATAAGTAAAACATGATTATCAGTCAACTACCATACTGGTGTACATTTATAGTTTGTCTATAAATATATATTTATTTGTCTCCGTAAGCATACTTGTCTCCACAAGTATCATATAAATAATCAGGGATGATTTATAATAGCATTCATAACACTTTATATTTTTACTACCAAAGTCATGCACTTTAATGATATAAAGCTGAATTGTATATTCATGGTTTATTTTAATTATTAAAATAAACTATACGCATATATTATATAAAATATCTTAGAATAAATATAATGTTTGTTATACAATCCAACAATCAAGGTTACAAAAACTTTGGCTTAGGACATAACACCATCACCAACTTCATAAAACGTTGTATGGACTTAACTATGCCACCATGCCTAATTTAACAAATTCAAAGCAATTATCACTATAGTAGGGTTTGCGAATTCGATCTTCGACTCCTCCCTTCTTATTCGTAAGAAATGGCTCCACATTCGTTATTGTCTATGTCGATAATATCCTCATCACAAGAAGTAACAACACGATCCTATCGATGCCCTTCACTGCCAGTATTCTCTCAAAGACCTGGGCTTCCTGCACTACTTCCTTGGAATTTAAGCACAAACTTTCCCTACTGCCCTTCATCTCTGTAAGTCCTAATACTTTCTTAATCCGTTACATAAGGGCAAAATGGATGGTGCTACCTGCCCATCTTATCTCCTTGCAAGAGAACATTTTTGTAAGTTTGATGGCGACCCTACGAACAATCACACTCTTTATCACGACATTGTTGAGGCACTTCAATATGGCATTGTCACTGATCTTGAGATCTCGTTCACCATTAAAAAGGTCACTCAATTCATGGACTCTCCTACAACCATGAATTAGAACGAAAATGGATGTAGCACAGTGGTTTAACTCCAGCGACAAGAGTCTTTGAGGTCGTCGGTTCGAAATTTGCCTCCTGCTATTCTGGATGTTTAGATATGACTTTGTAAATGTTTCTGAGTATTAATGAATTTGACTCAAGGGCTTAAACCCTTGTTGCATTAAAAAAAAACATGCATCTGCAGTCAAACGAATTCTTCGCTCCCTCAAAAGAACACTAACTCTCGACCTCCAACTTTGCACCTCAAAGTCTCTCTTCCTTTAAGCCTTGTCCGATGTTGATTAGGCTGGTTGGCCTGGTGATCGACCCTCACCACCAGCTATCTTCCTTGGTCCGAACAACTTGCTTCTTGGAACTCCAAGAAGCAAGGTGCCATGTTTTGATTCAGCACAGAGGTTGAATATTGCAGTCTTCCAATGGCCATGCAAGAGCTTATGTGGTTCCAATTTCTTCTATTTGAACAACATATTCCTCAAACTCGGCCTTCCATCTTATGGTGTGACAACATCGGCAAGACCTACTTAGCTTAAAACCCCGTATTCGAGAGCATACTATTTCAAAAATTAGATAGCATATGCTCTAATCAAGGGATATCGTACTTCATGCTTCTAGCTTTTTTATTTTGTCAGCACCAAAGATTAGATAGCATATGCTCTAACCAAGGGATTGTCTACCTCACCCTTCTAGCTTCTTCCTGACATGCTAATCGTCCAAGGACAGGTGTCGCTTGAGGGGGATACTAGAGTAGTAGCAAAATAGGATCATTACGAAGTCAATTAGAACTTGTACTTTTGACTAATGAAAAGTTAGATTCAATCTAACTTCTAGTTAAGGATTGACTTTGATTAACCCATTGTATTATTAGTTGGGCCCATTGTAATTTCTCAATAATCAAGTTAAACAATTAAATTCTCTCTCTCTAAAGATAATTCATAATAACCCACGATCTGATTATATGCAAACGTCAATTAGGACATAGAGTTTAGATAGAAAAGAATAGATAACTGCTGACCATTTGATGTTTATATTAACGACTGACTTATGCAACCATTTTAGGTATACCCAAAACTTCATAAATACAATGATTTATTAAGTTCCATTTATATCTCCATATTTAACATGGCCATGGCTTCTCCATGCAGCATATCATCATGCTTCTTAACTTTCTCCTTCCTCATTTACTCATGATCCCTCATTCTTTCTCTTTACTCCAATTCAATAAAAAAAAATGTACAAATTTACCCCAATGAGAATGTAGTTCTTTTTTACGGAAGTAGCGGGGAGTTAACCTCGATGGCATTTAATCAACAAAATTACAAAAAAAAAACCCCATTGTGCTCCACCTTCTAATTGAAAAAAATACTACCTAGTTTTCATAATTGATCTATATATTATTAGAAGTTATAAGTCTTTCAAAAAGACAAGTTCAAAATAAATGAATTAAAGAAAAATATTGGAATATTTGCACTTAAATATATTTCAATTATACTACACACAATACAAATTATATGGCATATCGGAAGGTTAAAATTAGGGCGTATACTTCTCGATCACAATGCTTTCAGTTTCTTTTAATATATAACATTACTGACTCGTCATGTCGGTTTCTAAATATATGATAAATAGATTATTGACTGAAACTCAGTTTAAAAACACATGTTTTGTATGGTTTAGGGTTTATCAAAGAAAAGGGGTGTTAAATCCATTGTTTATTCATTTATTTGTTCTTAATTAAGGAGCATGGTCTTGTTACAACAAGAACGTATTATTACTAATTTACTAGCTTAATAATTATTTGCTCTGATATCGAAAAGAAATTATTATGCACTCAACTAGGGGGCACAAAAGGAATGTGTAGCATGCATAAGCTTGAATAGTTTGCAAAAAGTTGATAGTATTACTGCAGATTAACTGCTCTAATTAATTACCACTCCATTAAATCTCTCTCATTGGATTTCTCAGCGAAATTTAAGACCATGTCGTAGCCACATTTATAGCAAACGGATATAAGAATTAACCACGCTGCCAGTGTATTTATGTTATTGTTCAGACATTAAATTTGTTACATATCTTCAATTCTTTTGAATATTCAAGTTGAGAACATTCACGCCTTATCATAAAGAGCTAGTCCAAGTAGCTGGTTCCATATTCAAAGTCATATTAGGTTTTAGTCTAGGGTTTGTATTTCCTGTCAATAAATTGATTTGACATGCATGGTTCTTTCCAAACGAATTTTTTTATCTACTTTTTTATGTTAATCATGTAAGATGCCTAACTATGGTAGCTAAGGCAAGTCTTGTTAGGTCAGCTTGTAGTTTATCAAGTATTTCAACCCATATGTCATAGGTTCCAAAAAAAAAAAAAACTATGGTAGCAAAGTCCTTTACTTATCGTTGATAGACATTCAGACCTTCTTGAAATGAACCAGAAGTACCTTAGTTTAGTTGCTTTCATGAGCTCTTGGGGTTATTGGTTAGGAGAACTCCTTCCTGCATGTTAGAAGACTCAAAACCGTATCATATTTTTCATATCTCTTTCCTTTAATTCAAAAGAGCTAACTGTTATGAAATAACTAAAATAAAGAGATAAAGGAAAAGAGAAATGGGAGAGTATTCTTTCATTCTATTCTTGTATATCTTCTTTACATTGTAAGGCTCTATTTATAGAAAGAGCAATCCCCTTTATATTACATAGAAATAAGAGAGAATAAATACAAACATAATAGTATTCGAAGTTGAAGAAAAAGATATACATCCACACTATTCTAGATTGTTCTTAACATAACAATACATGAATACATGGAGGTGATGTATTTAGAAGTTCAAGAATGAAATGTATATGAACATCCATACAACAATTAGAAATTGTCTCGTTAAAAACCTTGCCAGTAAAAACCCGATGGGATAAAAATCGTAGCGAAAAAAAAGAGTGCAGCGCGTATTATTTCTCCCCCTTATGTATACAAGTGTTTGTAAAACAATGAACTCCACTCTAATGTCTTAGTTGCTCAAAGTCTTGTAATGAGTTCAGAAAAAAATCTGCAAGATTCTCACATTGAGCAAATTTGGTGGATATCTATCTCACACTGCATCTGGAGTGTTTAAATGGATATTTACAATCCGAGCTCACTTTGATTGTTTAATACGTCATTACTTTGGATACGTTAAATTATCAAAGTTATCCATGCAAATAATTTATTTGTGTCATGAAGTGTAATAATTTTAGAAAGACTTGGTGATGGAATCATCAAGTTCTATATGGTTGAATGCCAAGAACAATCATATTTTTGAATAAATATTCTATTTGCAACTGAGCCTTATATGGATCCGACGTATATTCAATATCTAAATATCTCATTAATTTAAATTTTGCGATATTTATTTATTATAACAATCGCATACATTTAGTTTCTTTAATATCACATCAATTCGTATTTTTGTTGGCACAGAATTATATCTCGCTAAAATTTTTTACAAGAAATATATATTATGTTGGATACTATAAGCGAGATACCTTAATAAACTGATTGCACTCAACTGATCCTCTGGACCAAAATTTTCATCATTATATAATTATCTCTTGAAAAATTTTAATCTTAAAAATATGCTTGAATATTTTGTTGGCATTGAAATTGTACGTAGATGTGCTAGATCATTACTTAAGGTTATGTCATACATTTATTTCACTGTTCTTTTGAATTCATGCGTGGAGAGAAACTAATATATGAAATGTCTCCATATTATATCATCTTAGTATTTACGACCTAAATGAATTGTGAAACGAAAAATCTTTCAGGAAATTATCCAATTTATAATTTAAGACAATATATTGTTTATTAGAGAATTTTTATTTCAAATTCTTTTAAATAAGTTTATAGGAGTTCCATTAAATTTCAGTTATTAATATATAGCAATAGTCAAAAACAAAATATATCTTTCTTATATAATATGTAATTTTAATCAATTACATAACATTTATTCAATAAATATTTTATATCAATTGTTATCTCATGGTACCAGATTACATTATTTTGTACAAAGATCGTTGTAATTTAATAGGATATATCTCTCGAGAGTTTAAATCATATGCTTCAGGCAATCTAAATCTTTCAGGGATTCATTAATACAATACAACCAGATGAGTTATATTTGCAACAACGTAAATGAGAATTATTTCAGGTCCTTCATGATCTCTATTTTTAATTTCTCATTGATTTATTTATTTTGGAACCGATTTGGTCGACCACGCTTTGGGCGTATATAATACTTAGAATTATCCAAGGGTAATAAGCATGAGTTCATTCAATGCTGGAATATATGATTTATAATCATTGTATGAATCAATAAAAATAAACTATTTGCAATATTATGTTACAAATCCATGAATTTCTAGTTCATATTAACGTTTTCGAGGATCTAATTGGTAAATTGATGATTCATTATATGTCAATTCTAGTATTTCCAGCTTATATATTTCTCCCCCTAATGCTGGCATTAGTTTTATCTTAAGACCATGAAGTTCTTCGGGACTTACATGAGTTATTATATTAAATAATTTAATCTTTTAACAACAATAATTTGATTATTCACTAATTTTCTTCTTCTGAGATTTTCATATGTAGATTCATAATGGTCTACCATGCTTCATGCATGCTTATGACTCATTTTCCATAGATGTAACTGATGATCCCTCATGGATATCAATCTAACATGGGACATTGTTAGCATACATACATGACTCATTTCAACATGTGCATATGGCAATTGATTTACTGTATTTTTCAAGTAAACTATCTTTTGAACTTTTGATTCATATATATTGGATAATAAGTCGAAATGAGACAAAATGTTTCATGTATGTTTGGTTTCCTCTTTGGCTCTTAGAAAAATTTGCCTCGTCAAATTAAGAATCAACATATCATGTTGTGAATACGTTTCATGTCAATGATTCAAAATATCAAATTATTAGAGATGCTTCAAATTCAACACATATTGCCAACATTATTTTAGAATCTATATTGGTACATTCATGTGGTGCTACTGGCACGAATATCACATAGCTAGCTAGAATTTAGTTGCACCATTCTTGACTTACGATGGGGGGAATACTGACATTTTACATCAATATGATCAATGCTACAACATAATCTTAATTGTCATGCTAAATCATAAATTTCTTTTTAAATTTATAGTTTGAGCGTTGCTATTTAAATTAGTAAACTTCCGGTTCATTTTGTAGCATGGGCATTTTCATTTGAGTTGATGAACTTCTGGTTCGTATTTGTAGCATTTTATTATACAAGTTAGTGGACAAAGAAAATAAATTTTCTAATATATGTTTTGTTTCAATATATATATATATATATATATATATAAATTTCTTTATTGTCTCCAAAATATTATATTGAGATTGTCCGCATGGTGGATCTTCGGGTCCACAAATATTGTTCATTACTATAGAAATGATATTTTTTTTCATTATAGTTCCATATCATAATTAATACATTCTAAGAATGCTTTAACTCATTATGTTAGAAAAAACATAAATAAGTTGAAGTAAGTGAACTTCAGGTTTGCTAATAAATATTACTTAATATAGTAAATCGATAGAAAATCTGTAAGTTTTTCTATTATATATTTCTGTTATTCAATATTTTCCGAATTGCAAATATATTTGACTCATTCATAGTCTCGATATTATAACTATTTTGACGGCCAATTTTATAAACTTAATAAACTTTTTGAGACAACGCATATTGTTCATATTTAATTTTGTTCACTATCAATGAATAATAATGCACTTATAATTTCTATTGTGCACAACAAACTTTGATTCATAATTAAAAAGAAAGAAAAATATTGATAATAATAATAATATAAAATAAAACAAAATGAAATAAATATTTCTTTCTACCTGTACACATTTCTTTCTTTACGTCGTTGTTGTTAGTGTATCTCTAGATCTAGCTTATTATATCGTTATTATTGACGGTCGACATTTTCATTATGGAATCCTAATCAAGATCGACAAGATTATATGGCATAGGATAAGTACATACCGAATGTCTTTTACTACCACATGTAAACCATGAGCTTGCAAATTCTTCAAAAATTATCTTTTTGAGCTTTTTGTCTTTTATTGTGCAGTTTTCTTATTACAACCATCATGCTGCCAAGTTAGTTTCTTATTACAACCTCTTTCACGTCCGAATCCATAACCGCGACACTCATATATGGTATCATTTACTTCCGGGAAAGGTATGTAATCAAATGGACAAGATTCATGATTTTATTTTATTTTATTTTTGGAGCATCATATATTATAATTTTTTTTGTAGGCAACAAAATGATAGAGTCTTCAACAATACAACAATACAAATGTTGCGTTAACATTTAATTTCATTTTTGTCAAATTAGAGAAATATTTTACAAATATTATATAAGTTGTTGAAATGTCGATGGACATAATCCATTTTGGATCTCACAATTAAAAATGTCAAATTTCTTTTATTAATCTGCCACACAATTTTTTTTTGTCATAAACATAATTGATCATATTTTCACTCTTTTAAAGAGACCATCAAGTTCAATAAAATCTTTTGGTGTACAATTTGTACTTAATGGATGTTCTTTCATGCAACATCGAAAGCATATGTATTTCAGAATTATTTACAAATGATTATCTTGTTGCATCATCTCATTTTCTTTTACGTTAGTCTCATTTAAGTCGTCAATTGCGACAATCTAGCCATTTCATGTGTATTTAAAAGGAAAAGTAATATTGCAACTTCAGGTGCATAAATAAAGTAAATCTGCAACTTCTAGTGTAGTAAGAATAATTAGTCTAATATTCGAAGTTCAAGAATAAGAAATACATCCACACTATTCTAGAGTGTTCTTTACATAACAATACATGAATAAATGGAGGTGATGTATTTAGAAGTTCAAGAATAAAATGTATATAGACGTCCATACCACCTATTTTTGTCTATCTATTTTCCTATTACCTATTCTATCTTTTAAATTCCAGTGCAATAAATAACCTATGATATATTTAATGCAACCACCAAGTAAATGTTTCACAAATCAGACTTAGAAGGCCAAAAAAGAAAAAAAGAGAGCATTTAAGACATGCATGCAAACGGGAAGCCGAGCCATGCACCTGTGAATGGAGTTATGAATTAGTTAATATGCTCACCGTTCGTAGCAAAAATGGAAAATCCGTACTGACAATATAATCATGAAAAATATTTGGACCTCCCATCTTATTTAGCTTCTATTATCTCCCAATAAAATGAGAGTCTAAATTGAGAGTTATCCTATACACTTTAATATTTTTTTATTAGCTCCTAGTATCTCCAATATATTTCAGCCCAAAATTTCAACCGGCTCATATTGTTGACTCCCGGACTTCTATATCTTCTAGTCAAAAGTTTCATAGTTTTATTTTGATTTCTATTTATACCTTTGTATTTACAATAATATACCTTAGATTATAAAATTATACTTTTATATTCTCAATAATATACCTTACATTCTATACATTATACCTTTATTATATTCACCGCAATATAACTTACATTCTAAACATGAGAAAATAGTTGAATGTAAAAGTCTCATCATACTGATCTAGAGGATGAGGCTAATAAAAATATCTGTCCTCCAAAAGAGACAATATACATTTATATGACAACAATATACATTATATTCTAAACATTATTCTTTTATATTACCAACTATATACCTTACATGAGAAATTCACTAGGAGTAATTGGGAATTACTAAACAAAACAATTAGAGGTTAAATTTTGTGGGAGTTATTTTAGAGTTTCTAATATTGTCAGCAAGATATGCGAACTTGGGAGTACATAAAATCGGGAGCTCCGAAAGATTTCAAATGGCTCCCAATTTTTGGACATATGGCGATTTCTCTTTCGACGGGAGCCGAGGAGGCACAAGTTATGAGAGGTAATTAGCCAGTCCCTATAATCATATCATTTCCCAGAATATTTCCTACTAAACGCATATGCCAAAAAATACTAAAGTATTTGAATTAGTTACATATTTAAAATTAATAAGAAATGTTTTATATGAACCAAGAAACACAATAAAATTGCATGATGAATTAAATGGCTATAATTTCGCTCAAGTACAACAATGTCATGATTTTTGTCAATTGTGATTTTTATCACACCCTTTAGGTTGTGTTTTAGAAAAGATGATGCAAGAATGAAAGGAGTGGGAATTTCTTATCTTACTTTCAAGTTTATAGATTTGGAGGTGAACAAAAGGAGAGATAAACCAAAGCAACCATATTCTATAAAAAATTGAAAAACAATAACTTGTTTCCTCATTTCTTAACAAAAATATCATATATATCATCATTACATCACTATGGTATTTCCTGCATCATTATAATTTTTTTTACTATTATTATTATATTCACGCAGGAGCGTATTTCTGGGGTGTAGGCACACAGGAGTATATTTACATCTCCTATTATGTCATAGTGACATATAGAGCACTTTTATGGGGATGAGAAGACACCATATATGCTCTCAATTTGATATTCAGCGCAGGGGTGCATTTTTGTGGTATATTCATGTAGAGGTATATTTACATCCCCTATGATTTTATTATGTCCTATAAATATTTTTATGAGGAAATGAGGGACATCATATATGCTCTAAAAATTTTATTCACCATCAATTTATGAACAATTATTCTCTCAGTATTTGTTCTCCTTTCCTACAAACCTTGCAAATACATATATAAAATAAAATATTATTAAAAATATGGTAGTATCTATTTTGTAACAAATGGAGAGTCAAAGAGAAAGAATAAATGCATAGTAATTGAATGGAAATGTGGCCTCAATTAAATCCTATTGAATGAATGAATGAATGTTTCTCCCGAGAGAAATGCAAACACTTACGTGCGTACGGCTTAGAGAGCTCGCCACTTATGCCGCTTCATGTGCCGACTCACTCAGCTTCCACTCAGCATTTGATTATGTTAATGTTTCTAAATTTGTTAATCTTGACAAGTTCTCAATTTACACGTGTAATACGTAATTTTATGAAATTATAGGGGCATGCATGTAAAATGGGCCCCCTAATTAATCACACCCCATGCCACTCTTGTAAATATCCTGAAGTTTGCATCATCTATGATCAGCCGTCTTTCCTATATTAATTGCTTCATCCCCCTCCCGCTTCTCCATGTCCCAAAACCTCCAACGGTTTCTAGCTTTGTACTCTCTCTATAATACACGCTTTTCTTCCCTATAACACATACCTGCAAACAAGCATTTTCTATTTTCTAGCTACGCATCAAACAAACAAGAGGTTTCACTTTTGCAAATTCCAAAACCCTAAGTTGTTCCAATTATGGTTCATACTTTATAGAGAAAATGGGAGAAATATTTATGGATCTATTTGAGGAAAATTCACTATTTGACCCTATCTTGTTGACTGGAGCCACATCTTCGGGCAACTTCTTTAGCATAGTGGAAACCCTAGAAGATGCTTCCCTTGAGTTGCACCCATTTCCCCTAATCGACAAATCGACTTCCCTACTTGGCTCAAACATTGCTAAGCGAGTTGATTACAAGATGAACAGTGTGAAGGAAATCAGGGCTGGAACTAAAAGAAAGCGGTCGGAGTCAAATGAGGTGACGGCGAAGAAAGGCCACAAGATGTCACATATTACAGTGGAGAGGAATCGGCGAAAACAAATGAATGAGAATCTTGTGGTTTTGCGCTCCTTGATGCCATGCTTTTATGTGAAAAGGGTAATTTATCTCCCAATTGCCCAATTTTTTCTTAAAAAAAGTGTTCATCAAGAACTGTGATTTCATTTGTTTGTGTTTTAGTACTTCCATTCAAATTTGGGTTATTTGTGCATGAACATAACAAATATCTGAAATTATAATACATGTTCAGAGTTCATAGGAAGGGTTTTGAATTGGTCTGAATTGAGGCCATTCATTGAACATGAAGGGTTTTGATACGATTGAATTGAGGACATTCATTTGTTCAAAGTGGATTATGAAATAAAAACCTATTCATTTGCTTAACCCTAAGTCGTGAAACATATTAAAATACCCAACCTCAATGTTTATGATTTTTCTTTCTATTTACATGGATTATATATAACATATATATAGGGTGATCAAGCATCCATCATAGGAGGAGTGGTAGACTACATCAAGGAGCTCCAACAAGTACTTCAATCACTTGAGGCCAAGAAGCAAAGAAAAGCATATAGCGAAGTGCTTAGCCCGAGAGTTGCAACGTCAAGCTCTCTCCTACCACCATTAAGTCCAAAATTAGGGTTTCCAATTAGCCCTAAGACACCCCTACCAGGGAGTCCTTACAAACAAAAAATACCTCAAAATAACATACCAAACACAATGCAAATATTATACGAATCCTACCCTTCTTTGGAGAGCACCATTACAGGATGTCGAGTCGAATTGGGGGAGGTGAGTTCGAAGAGAGCACAAATCGCAGAGGTAAAAGTGGAGTTCTCAGGTCCAAATGTTCTTTTAAAGACGGTGTCACAAAGGATACCCGAGCAACCGCTTAAGATAATTGCGGCTCTTGAGAGCCTTTCGCTTGAGATACTGAATGTCAATATCAGTACAGTCGATGATACCATGCTCAACTCCTTCACCATTAAGGTATATTATCATCGTGGATACTATATATATATACAATAAACTCATGTTCTATACATCCGAGAATTTCAAAAGAGAGGTCATGTTTTTTAGTCCTCGAATTTATATAGAGGTCTTACAATCAAAGAAAAAGATTTGTAAACTACGACTTACATTCATCACCTTTTTAAGTGGTTGTTTAGCTTGGCAAGAGAACATAAATTACAAATAAAATTGGCAGTTAGGTCCGCTTACTTAGTTTGTGTTTGAAAGGATGAAGGATGAAGGATTGAATAGGATTAACAGGCGCAACAGTAGTACAAACTTACTAAAATGGCATTAATTAGAGTATTTTAGGTTTGTTTTGTTTTATTGAGCAACAAAATAAAATCACTATTCACCCTTAATTACATGCAAAAAGGAAATACTTCTTTTGGTTTGATAATGCCTAGTGAGATATGCGATAATACCTATGATTTCCTATAAAAATATTTTTTATTAAAGTTCCTCTTACTAAGATACTACAAATAATCCGAATGATACATTTATTAATTTGAATAGCTACAAAGACTTGAACTTTTATAGACAACTATTCCTTGAGAGAAGCTACTTAGAGTTCGAGCAAAAAAAAAAAGTAATAAGACTAGCTTTCTTCCCAAAAAAAGAGAGAAACCCTTGATGCATTATTGCTTTGGTTTGCATGCTGGCACAAGTAATTATTCATAATAATATTGTGAGAATATTAACAGAGAATTTCTCCCGTGGTAAGTATATTAGAAGGGACTTATGTAGACAATTCTTAAGTTGAGAAAATCAATCAATTAATGAACCTGTATGATATAAATCAGATTTAAGCATGACGTCTTTTTTTTCATTTTACCATGCATTCATTAGTTTCTTTATTAATATGAAGTGTAATATTCTGGTAAAATTTCTGACATATGCAATAGTAGCTTTGGGACTAATTAAAGCTAGCACCGAAATAGTTTTATATTACTTCATTTTGAGGACTGCTTTTCTTATATATAAAAGTGATGACTCGTACAAAAACAACAGAAATCAAGAGTCCAGTAAGAGGAAAACCCAGTTAATTCTAAAATCAGAAAAATAAAGATAATAAACCACTTATTTTGGAACAAAAACACTATCTAAAACAGTTTAGTTTCTCATGAAATGTATTGTATAATTTTCTTTTATTTTCTTTTCAGAGAAATTAATCTAATTTTATTTTTCATCTTACAGATAGGAATTGAGTGCGAGTTGAGTGCGGAAGATCTTGTGCAAGCTATCCAAAAAACTTTCTCATAGTTAATTTTACTGAAATATCAGACCCAAATATATTTCTAGTAGAAAAAGAAAAGGCAGTGAAACACTATTTGAGATAGAAAAGCTGACACGGCCAAAACCCTAATCCTCAATGTACCTGAAACCCTAATCCTCAATAAGAAAGTCTTCCTGGAGAAGATAGTAATTCCTTTTGAAGTTGAGTGAAATTTGATATTTAAAGAAAAGAGGGTTTTTTCCATGAAGACTATCATTATCATGCATCATTGATACCGGGTTCAAGGTTCAGAAATTCCCAACTTTATAGTAAATATTTCTGTTCTGTACGTCCATTTATTTTTTATAAGGTAAGAGAAGAAAAAGAAAGTATGTACTGCATTTGATATGATATATTGTAATGAAGGTAGTTTACAAAATGTATGTGGTTCATATTACTTGAAATTCTTTATCATTGACATGTCTTCAGCATGAGACTACATCTTCAATTCCCCAATATTCAAATCCTTTAATAATAGGAGGCTAGTCAAGAAGTAGCACAGTTGTAACAAATAGGTTAGACCTTGGGCATTAATGCTTCATCAAATATTGTAATAATGGTACTTCAGATATAATTGTTAAAATATTAAACTTAATATTAGTATTTAATCTTCAATTCCCCAATATTAAACTTAATAATTAAGTTTAAGAGTTGGTCTTCAAAGTTCAACGTCAACATTATTTACTACTATTACAATTATTTCCTATATTGAGGCCAATTTGGACATGGTTCGGATGAAGCCTAACATTGGTACCGCAAAAGTAAGATGGCACGGTACAGAGACGGACAAAAATTACTTCCAGCCTCCTAAACCGGCTTAAACCAAGCTGCACCACGTAAGTGATGATTGATTCATTGATACCGTGCCAACCGGGCTACATTCTAGTCTCTCTCTCTCTCTCTCTCTCTCTCTATATATATATATATATATATATATATATATATATCTTAATTATTGAAGGGTAAATTTAACTATATATTACTTAATTTCTTAAAGTAACTAAATAAGTTACTTAATTTTCAATTGTTTCGGATTTAATGGAGGCGACTGAAGGTGATTTTGAGGACAATACTGGAGGCGACTTAGAAGGCGACACTGGAGGCTCCCCAACTCTCCCCAATGGAGGTGACACTGGAGACTTTCTCTCCCACCCACCTGAAGCTCCCCTTTCTCGCGTTATTCACGGAGACAAACAAAAGGTGAAATCCATCCTCAAACGACCTACAGTGCTTGGCGACTTAGGTTGGTGGTGGTGATTTGAGACGGCAGTGCCTTGCAAAGTGCCCCAATTTCTTACAGTTTAGACAAAGAGGCTTCTGCAATCTCTTCTAAAGTGATCTGTACCCAAACATCGGAAGCAACCGGAGTATTGTTTATAAGGTCTTTGAGCGTGTGGGAGGACATCATGATTCCGGAGCTTAATCTCCGATTGATTGTTGCTTCTTTTTCTTGGGCGGTGATTGCCAAGTGTGCGAGGTTGGGTTTCGCCTCTTTTGGAAGCCAATCGATGACTTAGAGTCTTTCCGTCTTCTTCAGTCGACTTGGCGATTTTTGAGATTCCTTTCTTAAGGATATCAAGAAAGGATCCTCTAGGGAGAGAGGTGGTTGGGCGTCGAAGATGTTGTGTCAAAGGAGGGAAGTGAACAGAGTAGGAGTCTGTCGTCTTCTTCGTTTGATAGACAAATCTTCACCACAGATGGAGATTGATATTGCACAATAAACTCGAATGGAAGAATTAACTCTGTATCAAGCTCCAAGGCAGTTCCTTAGGCAAGAGAATGACTACCTGATGAGGGCAAAAATTCTCACAGCCGATAATGGACTACCACAGTGCCTCCACAGGGGTATCTTGCATAATTCTTTCATTGAAACTTTTGGTCGTCTAGAATCTTATTTCCAGCTATATGACTATTGCCAAAACACTGAAGACTTGATCCATCTTGTCAGTGGCTTTGGAAGGCTAACGCATGCCAATCCTTATGGCATTGAAAATGGACCGACATCCCTCTTATTATCAAATGCGATGACCTGGATCAGATACCATATAACCTACGCCTACTGTAAGGAACATGAAGAAGATTCATCTTTGTGGATATCGATCAAGTGGTACGAGAATTTCTTCCGGGGGAATAAGACGCCGGAATTGATGGACAAGACCTTATGGCATCCGACAGCGAATACGAAGAAACCACGAAGGGAGAAGCCTCTGATCATCACACACCATCAGACTCCAACTCTGATGCAAGTTCGCAAATTATTTCTCCACCTCGCAATCCACCACCCACAAATACCCTCCAATTCATCTTCTCCACTAAACCAACTAGATCCTTTCAACTGCCTCACATGAGAACTCAAATGGTGCGGAAGACCAAAACCAAACATGCTTGGGTCCGAAAATCTCCACCAGGCATCGAATCGATCGGGAAGCAACAATCTCTGCAAATCAATGTGTGCGTATAGGTTATTTTAATATAATTAAAATAGACCATGAATATGTAATTCAGCTTTATATCATCAAAGTGCGTGACTTTGATAATAAAACTATAAAGTATTATGAATGTTATTCTAAATCGTTCCTTGCCATTTATAGGATATTTGTGGAGACAAATATACTTGCGGAAATAAATAAATATATATATTTAGACAAGCCATAAATATACACTTGTATGTTAGTTGACTGATGGACATATTTTACTGATCATGGATAATAGTTATCAAGTCATTGATATAGGTATATGTTAGAGACCATATACTGGTCTGATTCGCCATGAGAAGCCTTTAACCGGGCGGTCATAACGGTTATAATTAGGTATCTAATGAATCATGTAGAGGGATGAGTACAGCAAAGATGGAATTTGTTTCTCTCATTAAATGAGAGAGATATCTTTAGGCCGCTTGATGAATCGAATTGAAGATTTACATGGTCATGCTCAAATGAATTAATAAGAGTTATTAATGTCATTTGTTTTGTGCGTGACAAAGGGACTAAATACATGATTTTTGATTAGGTAAATCGGATCACCGATATTCACTTGCTAGAGTCTGCTCATGATTTATAGACTATCAAATCTATTACCAACATTAAGTGAACCTACATGGGCACACACAAAGAACAAACTGAAATGGGACAAAAAATTCCTAACAACTTATATAATGAGTTGCATAGTGATTTCACAAAAGATATTACCATCTTATGTGATAAGATGTGATATATATGTATATAAAGACTATAGGCACAAATGATAAAATTATCTAGAAGAGTCTAGATGATGAAATATGGAGAAGGATGAGTGATGTCATACACATCTCCTTGTGTGAAGAGACATAACATATCACCTCTATATAAGGATATAGAGGGCTCCAAAATTATGTACAATATTATTCTCTCTCTCTCTCTCACTCATAATAGTCCATTCTCTTTTGTGTGACAAAAGAGAGAAATTATTCATTTTATTTTGTATGACAAAATAATGAAAGAGTGTCTTCCTTTTGTATGACAAAATAAAAGATGTGATATTATATGAGAGAATATATAGTTGATTTATACATCTTTGTAAGACAAATATGAGAAGAGAAAAATGAGTTTTTCTTATGTAAGAGAAGAACAAGCTACTAGCATATATATTGTTCTTCCAGTTTAAGAATGTTCGTGTGGATACCGGTAGAGGCATTTGTACTTTCGGTGCTTGTGATCTATTTGGCCTAAGAAGATGAGAACGGGTTGTTGAGAGTTTCGATGGAGACCGATTGTGTGTGCGGTAGATGACTTTTAAATGATCCCACATACACGGTCTTGGCGGACGGATAATCGGTTATGACGGTAACCGGTTTAAAGGCGCTTGGACAACACGATGGTTTGAGTATCACGGATTAAGCATAATCAGAAAGGTATCTTTAATTTTTTTTCTTTGATTTACCGATATGCACGAATCCTCGGATTGGTTTTGGACAAATTTTTTTTTGTTTTCCGCTGCGTTTAAGTAAGTCCGAAACCCAACAGAAACTTTACCTAGGCCAACACGAGAGACTTACCCGCTATGACCCATCTAGATCTATTCTTATTCAACCCGGAATGGGCCAACCTCTTCCCAAAGGCAAACCAAATCGCCTTATCCTCCTCAGACTCCGACTATTGTCCAATCTAACTCACTGCATAAACCTCTTTCCCCAACTTAAATATTTTCCGATTTGAAAATTTCTTGCTAGAAATAGACAAATTATCCGACCTCGTCAACCGGATCTGGACCAACTCTCTAGCAGCCACCCCTTGGAACTCTGAAAAAAGTTAGATGAGCTCAAAAAAGAAATCAAAATATGGAATAAAACAAGGGTTCAAAACATTCCCTCACATATGAAAAATTGCCGGATTGGCATTCTATGGATTGACCAAAAAGAAAAAAAATAAGAATCCTATATCCAGTAGAATCCTGGGTCCGCACACAATTAAAAATGTGTTTCAATGAGCTCTCCTAATGGGAGGAAACCATATGGAAACAACGCTCAAAAGTACGTTGGACCGAAAAATGAAAATCAAATACCAAATATTTTCATCAAATAGCCTCTTCTCATGGAAGAATATCTTCAATGCCGATCATCAAAGAGAGTAATATATAATTTAGGGACTATCGCAACAAAACTAATATTCTCTATATAAATGAGGGTATAAATCCATCATAGGCACCCAATATGAGGGTATAAATCCTAATATCCAACCTTCAAACCATCTATCCACCTAACAATCCAAATATTCTCTATATAAATGGGAAAATCACGGAGGAATAATTTAAAAATGTTATAAACAACTGGGGTGAAAATAAATCTCCAGGGCCAGATGGCTTCGACGAAGAATTTTTCAAAAAAGAATTAGGCCTATTCTGTTACCTGATTTGGTGGCAACTTTCAACTCAGAAATCATTTTAAGGGAGGGACTCACGGGTCTTAACTCATCATATATAACACTCATTCCCAAAATGATGGATGCGGTGTAACCGAAAGATTTCAGAACAATTAGTTTAATTCACTCTATACAAAAGATATTCTTGAAAATCTTAGCAAACCGGCTGCAACCTAAGTTCGAAAACTTCATCAAAGGTAATCCAACATCTTTCATCACGGGAAGAAACATTGCCGAAGGATTTATTTATGCCGAGGAATTATAGCACTTTGCGAAGATGAGAAACTCTCATGTCCTAACCTTTAAGGTGGATGTCACAAGGTCTTTTGACACAATAGATTGGAATTTCATCATCGGGGTACTCAGCACAAGAGGATTCCAAAAAACCAAGATTAATTGGATCAGGAATTATTTTCTTAAGGGCATGCCAAAATTATTAGAAATAGGATAGCAGGAAAATCAATTCATTACAAACAAGTGTCCGACAAGATGACCCTTCCTCTTTATAATTGCAAGGGATGTACTCAGCACCATAATATCCAATCTAGCTTAAACAAATTTTATTTCCCGAGCAATTCTGAATTCTCATACTTTACGCGAGTGACTCAATCTTCTTCATACGGCCGGATGTAACTCAAATAAGAAGGCTCAAACTGATACTAGCCACATTTTCACAAGCATCTGGCCTCGGAATTAACTACGACAAATTTGAATTTGTGCTTAGCTCTAACTGCCAGCTAGATCCGTAAATTTCCAACCGCACATAAACTGTCTGCACAAGAACTTCCCCATTTAATATCTAGGCTTCCACTTTCAAACAAAAAGCACAACAGAGAACACTACATGCCACTACTAGAAAGGTTTTCTAAAAGATTGGCGGGGTGGAAACGAAATTTTCTTTATCTTGGTGGTAGGCTTATACTTCTAAATGCCGTACTAACAGCGCTAGCGGTATACTTTATGTCGGTATTCAGATAACCAGCCTGGATACTCAAAGTGATAGGTTAAATTTGGAGAAACTTTCTGTGGAGAGGACCCAATAAAATCAACAATAAAAAAGGATCGCATTTAGTTACCTGGAATAAAGTTTGCAAGCCAAAGAACCAAGGAGGATTAGGAATTTTAAATCTAGAAGATTTTAAGAAGTGTCTCATTCTGTAATGACTATGAAAATTCCATATCGGAGGACCAACAGACTGGATGCGACTGATTACTCTCTCAACCCAGCTTACCCCACCCCTAGATTATACCAAAATTATCGAAAAAGCATCCGCCTTCTGAGAAAACAGCATGAAACTCCTCGACATATTCCTCATATCCATAACTTTCACCAGGGGTAATGGGAAATAAATCGATTTTTGGAATTCAAACTGGACGAAAGGTCACCTGAAATATATCTTCCCAAATCTCTTTGAACATGCCACAGAACAAGCGTGACCGGTTAGTAGCTTCTACAATAATGACCAGCGGAAATTTTGATTACAAAGCAATGCATCCGCCCAAGCAATAGAGGAGCTAGCACAGTTATACGCCTTACTTAACAACTACTCTGTCACAGAGGCAAGTGACATTCCGCTAAGGAAATGGGACAAAAATGGAATTTTCACTGTTAAAAGTATATATAATTTTTTAAATCGTGGACCATACACGGTCTCAAAGCTGCAGAACATATGGAAACTAAAAGCGTCTCTTAGAATAAAAATATTCAGTTAGCTATGCATCTAAAACATAATAAACACTATAGACAACCTAGCAAAAAAGGGCATTCTGATCCCAAATAGACGCTGCCTATGCCTTAATGATTATGAATGAGTCCAGCATATTTTCACGCTCTGTCCTTTTTCCTTGCAAGTATGGCAAAAATTTAAAACCCGTCAAACATCAATCTCCTCCTGGGAAGTATCGAATGCGATATCGAAACTATCCCATACAAAAAAAAGAATCTCCCGGTCATCAACTCGCTCTAGCTTACTGTTTCGACATTTGGAAGGAACGATGTAATCGTACATTTAGAGATGAAGCACTTACTATCAATCTCACTAGCTTCAAATCAAATCTTGGAAGAATTCCAACTATGGAGGACATCTTGACCTACTTAATTGAATTATTTTCTTTCCTATATATTTGGCTTTCTTTTGGTTTATTTTCTTCCTTCTTTGCTTTCTTTTGTTTTTATATATTGCTTCCTAGGTTAGGCTTTAATTTCGGTGGAAGAATATTCCTTGACCACTATTCCCATTTTGAGTGGCCACAAGCCGCATCTTTATGTATATATTTTCTTCTCTTCTTTTACAATTTATGTAATTATACCTCCAAATTAATAAAATTGGATATAGGACTTTGAGCGTACTTCTTTTCATCAAAAAAAAAAATTCAATTGTTTCAAAGAACTCACTAAACTTTTAAAAATTACCAAATAAGTGATTTAACTTTCAAATCTGATCAAATAAGTCAAATCCAATTGTTAAAAATATATGAAAAATTAACCAAGTGACCTATTTAATTATTTTTGAAAATTGAGTAATCTCTAAGGGATAATTCAAAGTTTAGTAACATATTTTGTTATTTTTGAAAGTTGAATGAACTATAGGAAATAATTGAAAGTTGATTGATTGATTTAATTATTTTTGAAAGTTGTGTGGTCTATGATAAAATTTATTCTTTATTAAATTTATTAGTGTCTAAAAGACCAATGTGATAAATTTATCCTTTATCACATTTCATAGGTCATGAAAATAAATAATAGGCCGTACTTTAATGTGCATCAACTAATGAAAGTGGGATAGATAGCCTCTGTTATTATAACCCCAATTTTGTAAAAAAAAAATGAGACTAAAATATAAATTTCTAACCTTGAGGGACCTTTGGTCAATTTCCATCGTTTATTTGACTAACCGTAACTGCCATTTGATTTACCAGATTCCCTATTTAATATTTCTTATTTAATATTCCAAGTAAAAATGATATATGAATACCTGACTTTTAGGGTCTTTTTTGAATACTTGCACCACTTCATATCCTACTGTCAATTTCCATTTCGTGAGTCTCATAAGTCTCATATGCTACTGACATTTGTTTCTTTCAAAAATACAATTTGGATTCAAGTAAAATTTGTCAACTTTGAGGTGCCTTTGTGAATAAATGCTAATTAACTCCTATACCCACTAAACTTATTTTTTTTATTAAACTATGAAATGTTTATTTATGACTTGTACTATTTAATGAAATTAGTTCTTAAATCTAAATTGCGGCAATCCAGTTATAAGGGAAATTTAATTATTTATTTTATTTATTACAAGAAGGTATTATTTTATGTTGAGAAGTATTTGGGATTATATTTCCGACATGATGATTGAGTATGAATAAGAAATTGATATGATATTTTGGGAAGAAAATGGAATAATATATTTTTATTTAAAATTTCATATCTGTTAGTCGGTGCGGATGGTTACGGATTAATTTGTCTGGCTTTTATAAAATTGATGTGTGATTGTGTGAAAACTCCAAGTTGAATTGAATGTGTGAAATATCTCCAAAATTTTGGACCACAAACTACAAAAAATAGTTAGCATGCAAAATCAAATTATTTTTTCATGCAACAGGCAAAATAATCTTAATTTGTACATAATTTACCTTATATTTAGCATTCAGCATTTGGCCATATACTTAACATGTAATATTTTATCCTGTGGTATGCAAAACAATATTTTTTTTCCTCATGTAAAGCAAAAAATCTAACATCTAACAAGCAAAAAAAAAGAAAAAACTTAACAATATTAGCATAAGAAAATACTTAATCTAACTATGTTATAGGTTACATTAGCTTTAAAAAAACTAAAAATAAATTACCTTAATCTAACTATGTTATAGATCAATATTTTGAAGGCGTTTCAAACACCTCAAAAAATTTTGAGGCATTTCAAACTCCTCGAAGTAAGGAGGTTTTTTTGGAATATTCAAAAAAATTAGAGGATTTTCTAAAAATTTCTACATCTTCCCTTCGTCACATCCAAGTTATTCAACTTTTTTAAATAGCATCCAAAAAAACTTTTATTCAAAAAATAATATTTGACCAATTTTATAGTGCTTTCGCTAGTTATTCTGGCGAAAGTATCATTTTAGAAGTGCGTATGAAAGTTTTTAAAAATTAAATTTCGAATGAAATAAGTTTTGACGTGAGATTATGATTTTTTTTTTCATTTTCACGCCTAAAAGTAGCGAAAATACTATACTCTAGCTAATTGTTTTGGATTTTTTTCACTTTCGCCATCCCTGATGGCGAAAGTGTTTTTCATTCCTTTTAACCTTATATACCATTAATTAACAAGGCTAACATGGGCAAAATGTGATTTCCTTATCCTCATCAGCTAGTATGGCAAAAACTTTGTATTTTTTCCAAACTAGTTGGTGAAAACGTTAATTTTGTAAATAAAGTTTTTCTAATACTATTTTCTGAAATAATGTTTTTTTGGACGCTATTTAGAAAAACAAAGTCCAAATTTTTCAACTTGTCATAAGAGGAGATATTTTCTTCTCCATATCTGCTCTCCATGCGTCTCTACAATCTTACATTATTGAGTAAAACGAGGTATGCATGCCAAGGATTTTTTTTTTTTCTAAGAAAGAAAATAATATAAATTGGATTCTTTATTAAAAAAAAAATTTCTTTATTTGGAATGATTTTTTTGTTTTTTCTGTTTTGCTAAAGTACCTACATACACCGTTTTTGTATGAGTTGTTTTTTGAAATAACCTTATAAAAAAATTTAAAAATAATGTTTTTTGTTCAAGTTTATAAAAATAACATTTTCGTATACTAGAAGTTCGAAATTATTTTTTTTTTCAATTTCGAACTTTCGGAGTTTGAAATAACTTTTTCCTTATCAAATCAAATATAAAAGATAGAAAATTTAATTATTAAGATTAACTCTTAGAGATCAAGATAGAAAATTAAAAAATAATCTAATTTCGAGCACTTAGAGTTCCATAAAGCTATTTTGCATATTTTTTTTTGAGGGAAAGCTGTTTTGCATATTCAAAAAACTAGTTTTGTTAATTATTTTTATTTGGAGATTATTTTAAAAAAAAATACTCCTTATTTATATATTGACACTGTATATGCATGGAAAGATTCTGTATTTATTACAAGCACAGAACAAATGTGTTTAGTGAATAGGCCATTTAGTCCTAAAAAGCTAGAGGGACCATATCTGAAAGAAACTTATCAAACATTGCTCCGTAAATAACATACAGTCAAAAACATTTAGAGGGGCCATATATTATAAACGGAACCGACGTGCAGGAACATTTTCACCTAACTTAATTATACCGTATATACTTTCATTCAGACAGGAAAAGATATAACATACTTGAGTTAAGTTTTCATTTTCTATGTTATTTTCCTGTACAGGAATGATCTACAAAAATGTTTTTTTTTTCAAATTTACTATAAGACACACAATTATATTAAAAGGTCCAACGATTAGCTTAATTCTCTGTTTATATAACTCATATAAACACATGCTATCATTGTAAACTGTAAACATTATCGACGTTGGAGTCTAAAAGTCCCCTAGCCTCTTAAACATATTTATTACTAAAATAATGCTCGCGTTTAGCTGCGAATATTTCAATTTTATTATTCATTTCAATCTATGTATAAATTACAATTATGAAAATTCAAAATAAAAGTATAAAATAAATTCATAGTACATAAACAATATATAATAATTATATTAAGTAAGTTGTTTATGTTTACAATTATTTTGAATTACATCATAAGATATGCTATCAATTTATTATGCATTTAAAAATATTTTCTATATCACATCTAATTTTGTAAGGATTGATAACTCTATACCAATAAATTTACATATAAGAAATAAACTAACATAAATAATAAATTCATAAAAAATAAAAAATAATAACCAACTAAATATTTAAGATAATAATTTATGATCTCAATTTATGTTTGCATTAAGACTTCTAAGATTAAAATGTCATCTTTTTTTAATTTTCATTGGTTTTCTAATGCCGTTATCTCTTGACAT
Organism: Juncus effusus; assembly: GCA_027726005.1. NCBI lineage: Eukaryota > Viridiplantae > Streptophyta > Magnoliopsida > Poales > Juncaceae > Juncus > Juncus effusus. The sequence continues at coordinate 9,236,427 of CM050893.1, forward strand.
ATTATATTAGAAAAAAATCAAGTATTAATCGGGCAAGATAGTTTATTTCATAAATTTCTCCACCAAATCTCAAATCAAATCCCTCATACTTCCTCTCATCTCGGTGGATTCGAGGCTTCTCAATTCGAACGTGTTACTAGCCTTTTGTGACGATTCCTTCGCGAAATCGACCTCTCGGCAACACTCACTACAAGATTCTATCACCGATTTGGTAACCAAACTTCTCTCTTGTTCTCTTTCTCTTATTCTATCTAAACCCTAATGGCACCCAAACTCAGACCATCTACCAAAAAGACGGCGGTCAAACCAAAAGCGCCATCAAACCCCGAATTGGAATTCAGTAACAAGAACAATACCTTCTTTTTCAAAACAGCGGGCACTTACAATAAATTCCACGACAAATAAATTTAAACTTGCTCAATTCCCGGAATAGTTCTAAAAATCATCAAAAGGGGTAGTTTGTTGTCCTCAGTTTGATGATATTTAAAACTATTCGGAGCTACTAATATATTTGTGTGAGAATGCCTTAAGCTAGATACTCGCACGATCAAGTTCTCGCAAATGAAGAGTAAATCGAATTGGACGTATCTTGCGGATCTCAAAAGAACAAGAAGTCATAGCATGCAAGGGTTTTCAAAAGAGGTTTTCAAGGCATGGGAGCAAGCGTCTTCACTCTTCATGTGTGTGTAGTTTTGTGCGAAATTTAATTGTTATTAAAAAGAGAGTATAATTTGCAAAATATTAAATTCTAGTTAGTTCCGTTGACAACGGAAGTGGTCCGTTGCCAACGGACCACTGTGTTGACAACGGAACCATCCGTTGAAGAACGTTTCATCCTGACAACGACTGTCGATTTTTGCTTTATAGTCTGTTGGCAACGGACCTGTTCCGTTCTCAATGGACCATCAGATATTTAGCCGTTGGGAGAATATCTTGCTTTAATCTTCTTCCGTTTTTGCAGTCCGTTGGCAACGGAATATGTCCGTTGGCAACGGAACTGCGCATGATTCCTTTTTCTGAAGGCTGTTGTTTCCTCCTTTAAAAAGGGGGCAGCCTTCTCAGATCCAAACTCACGAATTCTCAATACAAAATGCAAAAATACCATTTTCTTAATACTGTTAAATTGCTCTAAATTTCAAGAGAGACTAATCGAGTTGTTGAGCGTGTTGCCCGTTGTTGTTTGAAGTTAAAAAGATCGGATTTTAAGTTATTGCTCCATCGATTCGTCAAGGTTGTTGTAAGACGAGCGGTGGATTGAGGTCCTATAATTGATCTTGTTTCTTAGTGATTATCGGAGCCGCAAGGCAAGTCCCGGAGAGTAGGCAACTCGTTAACGCAGTAAGGACCGCTAGTGAGTAAATGGGTGGTTAAGGCTTACGCAACCACCTCACCAAACTTCGTCGTCAGATCTGGTGTTCGGTATCTCTTTACTTTTTCTATTTAGTTTAATTTGTTGTTAATTTATTTTGCTTTATTAATTAGTCTTCAAACAACCATCAACAAAAGTCTAAAAAGTTTAAAAAGTTTAAAACCCTAAAAATACAAGTTACAAGTTTCCGCACGTTTAAGTCTATTAACCCCCCCCCCCTATAGGCCTAAATCAGACAGCATTAATAGCCACATAGATATTGTCATAAAATGTCAATAAATTTAAGAAAAAGAATGGTTAAGATTCGACAAAAAATTTGATCGAATGATTAAGATAAAAGTGACGATGTGGCCTTTTGAGAAGGCCCTAAAGTAGGTGAAAATTAAGAGGGGTTGGGGTTAATTAACACTCTTAAACTATATTCATTGAAGTAGCCAAAATGATGTTGTCTAGCAATCGTAGTAACTTAGTCAAACACTAAATAAATTTCTATACAAAGTCCGTCTTTTCGGGGTCTTAAACGAGTATTACCTATGAAAATATGTTTCTTTTATTTTCTTTTTTTTTTGAAGAAGAATGTTACTACTTTTCCTTTTCATTTCTTTTTCCCGAAATCATTATTTGGAAAGTATTATGTGACATTGTCACATTTCTCCATGTTTATAATCACATAAACTTGGTCACATCTAAAAGTTTCAAAGTTTACATAGCTAGTTTACGTTGTGCTTATTTAATTTTACTTGAATTTTGTGAGGGTAATTGAAGAATATGAATGTAAAGAAATAGAACTCGTGAGAATTAGTGAAAAAAAAAAAATTCATATAATCAATTGAGAAAATACATTGTAAAAATTGAGATACAATTACAATAGATTTATGACTTTTTATATAGTATAGCATTGACTACTTACCAAAATATAAACTACCTAAACTAATGATACAAAATGAAAATGTCTTATAAATAAGATATAAATATGAAAATTAACCACCTCCTTCCATCCTCCAAATATTTCCTAAATACTTATTTTCTTCCACCAATTCTTTCATAAATATTATGACTAGAAAGCAAACATATTATGATGAGATATAGAGACATACATAACAATCTCTATCTTGACTTGAAATTTCATCATTGAAACAAAGTCGCAATAACGACATATCCAAAACGAGTTCCTCCTTAATAGCAGCAATCCACTTTGCAACTTCACATGAGACTAAACCTCCTTGTATCGAGAACTCGCCAAACTTCAATTCGTTGACCGCAGCCAAACAATACACAAAATAGAAGTATATATCGGTACCACATAGGAGGTCTGACCCGATCCCTTACAAAAACATAGGTCGCTTGCCCTTTTTGACTCTCCTTAATCGATTCACTATCACCAAAATGAGAGTCAACATAATACTCCAAGTTACGTCGAGTAACTTCACCTTGCTCATTGGAAATTTCATACTCCATCTTCTTCGTGACCATCTCACCATCTCTCGTAGTCAGATCAGGGACTTGCTCCCCTGCCCGAAACATAAATAACCCAAAAGTCACGTCTCTCAAAATCAGTTCCAGAACTGAACACCACAAACAATACACCTTCCCACCTGAAGTGTATCCAAGAAGAATGCACTTCTTCTCCCCATATTCGAGTTTTCATTTAATGACTTGTGCATGAACGGGATATCCAAATACCTGTAATGTCGAGTAATTCAACGGTTTATCTGACAAAATATTTTTTCGTGTCTTACACCTAATTGTTATATTCGGAGAACAGTTGAACAACCAGCAAGCAGTATTAATGGCTTCTGCCCTGAATTTCTTGTCCAAACACGCATCAGAAAACATGCACGAGACCTTCTCCAATAGTGTCCAATTCATTCGTTCAGCCACACTATTATGTTGTCGAGAGTGAACAACTCCGTAATGCTGAACAATCCTTATAAAAGGATCACGAATTTCGTATTGTACTAAAACTGAGTCTCCTCCACTTGCCACGAACAAAATCTTCATAAAACTCTTGTTTTTCGGTACTTTGGACATAGTATATCTCTCTTGCTCAAGACTGTGACCCCGCATCCAATCGTAAACCCCGACCTCATAGGTGAAAATTTGGTATTGTCCGAAACAGAGGCAGAGAAGGCGACGATGACTAAGTCTAAAACTGCACTAATTTCCCAAAAATATAACGTACCGATCATTCCAGCCTTAATCGATGTAAAAGTCCCCCTAGATACCTTGAGAACTCTACCTTCACTTCGGAACTTGCAATTGATACCTTTAAGAACATCTAATGAGATCAAGTTTTTCTTCAGATCTAGTATACATTTAACATCCTCCAACATACGTACAACCCCGTCCACATCTTTGATCCCAACCATGTCAACACCAGCAACGCAACAGAGATGAAATCCATTACCCAATTCTTCTCAAATCTCTCATTCTCATCCACCGCAAAAAGTACATCAACGTTACCGAATTTAGCTACATTAGCTTCTTCTGAGTGAACGCCACGGCTTTATCCGCATCGTTTATCTTAATATTGATATTCTCCATGTCATTAACAAGAGTGGTATATTCTGAAATATGGACTTCAATGAATGTATCTTCTAACATCTTCAAAGAGTGAAAACACTGCTTCAAATGTAACCGGTTGATAACCAATTTCTATATGTAGATGTCTTCTAACTTATTCCACGTGCCGGCTGCTGCAGTCTCCGTGAGAACTTCTGTAAGAGTCAAGTTGCTCAAATATAGATGAATTCTCGAGAGGGCGCTATCATCCATCATCTCCCAGACTTTGCCTTTCATCCGCACTTACGAAAGTGTGAAAACTCATCGTTCCATCGTATCTCTCAATATCAAATCTGGTTGACATAACGGTGCTTGAATTCATGATGATACAAGACGGTGTATACTCGATTTGCGGAAGCACAAAGATAGTCATAACCTAAAACTGGTATCAATTTGTTAGAGTAATTGTGAGAATATGGATGTAGAGAAAGAGAACTCGTGATAGAAATAACTAGAGAAGATGAGGGAATTCTTAATATCATTGAGAAACTACATTGTAAGAATTGGAATACAATTATAATAGGTTTATGACTCTTTATATAGTAGAGCATTGAGTACTTACCAAAATATAAACTACCGAAACTAACTATACAATATGAAAATATCTTAAAATAAGATATAAAGATGAAAATAAACCATCTCCTTCCATCCTTCAAATATTTCCTAAATATTTATTCTCTTCGACTAATTCCTTCATAAATATTATTACTAGAAAGGAAACATATTATTGTGAGATATAGAGACATACATAACACACTATTTTGAACTTATACAATTCATTTAGGCTAATGGGCCCTAACATTGTGGAGCCTATGGCAATTGTCTAATTTGCCAAATGGAAGAGCGGGGCCTCTCAAGCGGTAATGCAGTTCACCAACTTTAGGAGAGACTTAAGTTTAACATACGACAAACACATTTAGATCAGTATTCAGCAAGTCTAATAAGTAACTAATTGATCGAGGATTGTCTCAAAAAAATAACTTATGTAACAAGATATGGTGCGCAATGAAATAACAGAATCAAATACAAAATTTTCTCTTATTGCTCCATGCATCTTTCACAGGTACATTTACATCTAGTTTTACTTAACTTATAATAAACAAGCAAATGATTGTCTAAAGTTTCTCACGTCTATAATCTTATGTAAGGAAAAAATAATAAAAAATTTCCCCTTCTTAGTGGTTATGGTACTAACTCCACTTTTCGTAGGTGAGGAAATCAAATTATGCGTTTATTCAACATGATATTTAGAAAGGTTTTTAGAGGAATTTTCACATATAGATGTGGCATCTCGTGTGTTGTATATGCCTATGAGCTATTGTCAAAAAAATGCTCTCCACTCATTTAATTTACATCAATGTGATTTGAAACCTAAACCAAGTGTATCTCAATGGAACTCTTTATTCCCACACAGAACAAAAAAGATATTTATTTTAAAGACAATTAGCCTTCATAAACTATACTTAGCTAACATTTTTATGCCTTCAAGAATAAAAAAATTATACATGCATTGACCTTATGCTAAATTATACACTGCGTTACAACCTTCAAATATTTCTCTCAACCACATTACATCAATTTAAATGTGTAATTACATACATTAGTACATTTATAATAACTAAATCAGTTCTCACATGGCTCTAGGGAGTTCCCAACATTCCATCCGTAATTATTTCCTTGGCCGAAAATACATTTTAGTACATAAAATGTTACATTTTTTTGAGGAGAACTACGAGCGACTCGCTCGATTAGTGTTTCATTGATAATAAAGTTGTAAAAGGGTTACAGGAGTTCGTAAGGTAGAGTTTGTAAGATACAATAAAATGTTACACATACAGCCTTAAAATTTTGGATGTCAGAAAAATCTACAATCTACATATCATATATCATGACAGAAATCGTACCAAGAAATATCCTTAACCACATTAATTCTTCACTAATGCTCGGAATAAATTCAATCCAATAATATTATATTTCCTTCTCCGTGGTTTTTGCACTTTCTTCTAAATACATCCTAACGAAAATGATACATAAAACTCAACTACTATTATCAAAATCAGCATTCATACCTCTTTCGTGGTGCCAATGAATGCCCTGCGCAACATCAATGAAGCTTCTCCAAGAGGTATTAATTGAGTGAGTGAGAGAGAGATATATTATTATGTGCTAGGGATATTAATGCACCAAATTAATAGCGGCATGCATATAATACGAAACATAGTGTGGGTCTTGTGCCTATTACTCATGCATGCTCTGCGAGCATATTTATTTTGTCCCACATGTACGTATTTAGTGTTAGTTAATGCTGTGTACGGCATCCATGCAAGAATTTTGCAAGTTTGATCACATTGCATAAAATTATTTCAAGTAATTTATTTGCACCTGCTTTCAGATCTGGAAATTATAAGAATTATTAAATTAATATATATACCATTGAAATTTGTAACTCATACACACTGAAAATATTTGATAGAATTATGTTGTATGAAAATATTAAGTGTGAACTTATTCTAAGTACACTAAAAACACATTTATATTCATAATAAGTACATTACAAAAATGACAAGCAGTTATGACTAATGATTTTAATCCGCAGTTAGGAGGAGAAAGATGCCTTACTATTTAATGTGAAGATTTAATGCAGGAAATAGAATCATCAAAATACTATTGCGCCATTTTAGAAACTATTCATTAATACACTTTTTGGGCATATACCACTGTTCATGCACTGGCTACATATCGTTGCAAGTTGCAACATTAAGTACATGTCCTTCAATTTCACCTCCCTATTCATATTATTCTATTCAATTTAATCAGAGATGCTCTAATTTACAACCCATTTATTGCCACTGGCGTCTCAAGAATAACAGAAAAAATCATTAGAGAGCTGATGAATATACTTATACTTATTGTACTATTTTCATTGATAATGTATCATTATTTCAGTAAGATATTCTTCATCGGTATACAGTTATATATTGTCTACATAATAGTTACCGTCAGAATAAAATATAATATATGCAAAAAATTGAAGGATGTGAAATAGAATACGCCATTGTTATCATTTACTGTGATGAATAATCAAGCGGTACAAAAGAAAGTTATTGTCCATCACCCACACACTCAAAAAGCAAACGCAAATAATGATATGGTAGACGATGAAAGTTAATATAAATATGGCAATATACATAGGTCGCATTAATGCATGGATATATATCCCCCACAGTATGCATTCATTTAACGAGCCGTATTCAAATCTTTATATATATTTAACATAGTATTCAAATCCTACTATTTAACATGGCCATGGCTTCTCCGTGCGTCTCGCATATCATTCATTATTCCTCTTAACTTCCCCTTCCCTCATTTACTTCATCTATTCAAAATAGAACAGCTTGCCTATTGCGTTTTTTTTTCTCTTCTTCGCTTTTTGAAATGTGGATGCCCTGTAGATACAAATTTGCATTCAAATTTTTTGCGTTTTTTTTTTCTTTTCTTCGCTTTTTGAAATGTGGTTGCCATGTAGATACAAATTTGGATTCAAATTTTTATTGACATCAACAAGGAGTGGGAGAATCTTTATCTTTTATTGACATCAATTAGCTAAAATCAAGAATGAATCTTAATAGGGACTGGGAAGGTCTTGACCCTCCAAGATTTCCGAAATATATGTAGTTTTATGTATTTGATCCCCACCCTCTCCCCCCTCCCAAAATTTTTTGTGCAAGATTAATTAATGTTGATTTTTTTTTTGCTCCCCCAACATATCCGGTCAAGCTCCATGCCTACTTATAATAATTTCAAAATAAACTTTGTCGAAATGCGATCGGAATATTCTGTCATGTTCTGTCGCATTTTTATTTTTCCCTGGCTAGACAAAGATTATTGATTTTTGAAAGTTTTTGAAAACATAAAGTTGCACATAAGGCTTGATTAAAATGCTTATATACGTTGAAGAAATTAATAAGAAGATAGATAGATTCCCTATTAGTCTAATTTCTTAACGAACTACAACATATAAGAATCCTAGTCCTTTGTAATCCCTGCACATCATTACAAATGTGAGTACCACATTCGGTATCTAATATCCAAGATGTAGGAGTAAGTAAATTAGTTTCAATATCAAAAATACATGAAGCAGTAGTCACACTACTCATCTTGATTTCATGCTTATAGAGTTTGCAGTTTCTCTTCTAATGGCCAACCTTGTTGCAATGGAAGCAAACTCCATCCTTGTCTTTCTTGATCTTAGGTTTAGGCAACACCTTGTCTTTACGCTTGCTCCTATTCCGTCTTCTTATCCTTCTTCTTGTGAACCATTAGGACGTTGTTGACAACATTTTCTTCATGTCCTCCTATACTTTATTAAGCATCCCAAGCAACTCTAGTTCATGATGATGCTAAATGCTAGGAGGCAACGACGAGAGAATTATGTCCACAGATAATTCTCTACGCATATGTGAACCAAGTCTCTCCTATTAATCAAGATAGCTCTTCATCTTGAGCATATGAGCGCTCACAGATGAACCATCTTCATATCATGGTAGAGACGGTCATCTTGTAGCGCTCAACTCTAGCCTGCTCTTGGAATATTTTCTTGAGAGTTATGATCATATCATAAGAACTCATGTCTTCCAGTTGCTTCTGAAACTCGCTAGCATGAGACAACTTACTTCTATGTCATCCTTGACGTATTTATTGTACGCATCCCGGACAACCCTTGTGGCTCCCTGTTCTGATTCCTCTTGGTAAGCCTCTTCTATGACATTCAGTTTATTGTCAACCTTGAGAATAATTCTAAGGTTTCTACACCATTCAAGGAAGTTAGACCCATTGAGCTTACCCTTCTCATGGATCGATCACAAATTCAACCCAGTTGAATTGTTATTGTTTGCCATTGTTTTACAAGTTAAAATGTAAAGTGTCATTATTATTTATTCATTAGAGTTGTTATATTTTGGTGTTTCTTATATTATACTCCCACTATTTTCTTCAAATCAACCACCTTCAGTAGTATTGATTCGGAAACTTCAACTAGATGAAGTTTCATAGTGAGTCACGATCCGTATTTCATTGAGCATTAAGTGCGTTCCGGCACAACTCTCAATGCTCAACTATCTAGGTAGGAATACTTCCAATTGCATCATTTACAACTCTTACCTTTTATGAGATGAGTACCTTATACTCGGTGTATTATCTCATCTTATACCCTAAGCCCAAGTCCGACTTGCCTCATTTAAGTTTAACAATGTGTGAGTATCGGCGAAGCAGTCCCCAGCACACTCAGCTCAGGCATGACATATGCTGGTTACTACTTTCCTTGTGCCCCTTTCCAAAGACAACCCCCCCACATGCCCAGCTCCGGCATGACCCATATGGAAGACTCTTTGAGTACCGAGGGTTACAGTGACATGGGAGGCACTTCATTACTTAATATTATGAAGGATTTTGTTTAGATTTGTAAATATAAACATCACAGAAACAAATTAAATATAGTACGAGATTATTCCTCATGAGCAATCATCAGGTTCTAATCCTAGATCTATCTCTAGATGGTAGCTGTAATCTTCAACGAATCCTCTGTTGTGTGTGTGCGAAGATTCAATACCATCTTCTGAAGATTGCGCCGAGATCCTTGTCTCGCCTCGTATTCTTAATATAATATATATCCTAACAACTAACTTATTACTAAAAAAATAATTTATAACTTTTGACAACTCACTGGTTGCCATTGATATCAATTACAACTTTGGACAACTCACAGATTGCCATAGATATATAAGCATTCACACACAAGATTACATCACAGAACAATCATAGATCTGAGGCTCATACTATATTTTATATTCAAATTCATTGTATAATAAAAATTATGGTTTCTATAAAATTCAGCCTGATTCCATTTAGAACGGAACCATTCCGTTCAAAACGGAATAATGCTGGAAAATTATGACGAAAATTCAGCATATTCCGTTCTGAACGGAACGGCACTGAAAATTCTGTTTCCACTTTTTGTTTTAGTTGTCTTTCCAAAATAAATTTCGAAAAACTATTTTTCGAAATTCCAGGAAATCATAATATCCAGTATTATATTCCTATAAATTTTTTCCGTGATATTTTAAAATAATATTTTCAAAACCCTAAAACTTATTTTACAAGAATTTCATAAATTTTAAATATAATTGACGATTATTTCCTTAACGAATACTCTGATTCCACAGTTGGGGAACCCATAGCCATGTACATAACATACACAGCAGAAAACTACGGGTTCAACCCTCCCTACGATCATCGTGAAGTAAATAAAGGTAGAAGATTACGTAATTAAAATTTATATCGCGGATCTTCCAGGTTCGTGAGAGCGAGGTCGGACGTAGGTCTGTACAATTCTGACTCACAACCTTCTCCTTCCTGAAGCTCGACTCCGCGAACCCCCTTTCTCCTCCTAGGGATGAAGAAGTTGATCGCTCGCTAATCTCCAAAGTAGGAGATCTCTACTCATATCCACGCGAACTTTAGATAGAAGGAATAACAGGACTTGGCTAGACGAGTCCGGAAATACTTTCCGAAATTACCTCACAAAACTCTCTCTTTATTTCATCGTTATGACGGCCTCTTAGGCTTGAGAATTGTGTGTTTGATAAAGTAGGACTGTCACTCTATTTATACTAGAGAGGAAGGCGAACGATTTCTTAGTTACCATAACTAGAACCCTAATCCTGTGCCTATTCCATTCCGAACGGACTTATTCTGTTCAGAACAGAATTGGTGTTTTTCCTGAACAAGAAACATGGTAGCCAAGGTTATTACAGTTTTCATATATATTTCGTTTCGCGCGAGCACTGACAATGCTAGCATGGCCCTTTTATCTATTTTCTTTATTTTATTTACTTTCTCTCAATCAACCAACCAAATAATAGATTCAGTTTGGATTGCTTACCAAAACCCTAGTCAAGTGTTCCACCTTAGCCCCCTGTGGATCGACACCCCAGCTTGCTATAACCCAAGGTCGTGAGGGCGAACAACCAAGCAAACTAAGGTCTACAAATATCGAATTGGGAGCTTACAATTATCTATATACACACCTCTCAACATCATCCTTGAGTTTGACCAATGTCTCTTTTCTGATCGAGAATTATACTAAATAAATTCAAAATGATATTAACAACTCTTTGTTAATCCATTTTCAACAAGGTCATGCATTTACTTTAGTCCTCGTTCATCAGGGGCCCAGAGATATTTCCCTCGTGAAGAGAGGAACAAATCTCATCTTGGTAACTCATATTACTCGTCATGATTAGTACATAACCAATGATGACCCTAATGATCACCCGGCTAAGGATGACGTAGGATCATATCAATGTATGCGGTTCCACATACAGAAATTCATGGTGACCTCAGGTCATAGGAACAAGCACACTATTCATATGAGAATCACTAATGACATGTACCATGCATATTCTCATAGTGTTGTCAGTCCGGTATGTGGTCTCTAACACGTAGCTATATTCCAGACTTGACATCTCTATGTCCATGATCAGAAGAATATAATCATCTCGTCTGTGAATATCTAGTGTGCATATGTAGCTTCTTACTTGAAGTATGTTTACCTCTATAAATATCATGCATATCACTAGAGACAATTTAGAATGTCATTCGTTGGTTCACAGTTCTAATATCAGAATCATATATTCTGATGACGTGAACCCGAAGTGTCATTCATTATCGATATAATATATGTGTATATATTAATCACCCATACACTCATTCATATATGAAATGGATAAACATCTTTCTCATAATCTAATTTCTAGTCCAACTCAGAGAAAGTGAACGCGCAATCGAAATAAACATAGCGGAATAAAAATTTTACCCGTTTCCTAACCGAGGATCCGTGTAATATCAATCAAATCATAAAATAAATCTTATTTATACCGTGGATTCAGCTAATCCGGTTTGTAGGGATTCGTGATTCGTCTCCAAACGATCTCCCTACGTCTCTTGCAATCTGATCACGAAAGACGCTACAACTCCGGCACCGCCCTCTACACGTATCCAGACGTGAACTTCTCTCGTTGGTGGAGAAACCGAGATTACTAGATCCGGTTTCTCTTTCTCTCTTTCTCAAAAGGTGGCTTGGTTTATCAAAATCCTCTAACCTAACCAGACGAACCCATCATCTATTTATAGCATCTCATGCTTACACCTCTTCACATTCCTTTTGATTTTCTGTGTCCAACTGAGTTAGTTATGTTTGTGTGTGACTTTGTAGGTTCATTTAATGTTGGCAATAAATTTCAAATTTATAAATCATAAGTAGCCTCTAGTATAACGTTATGATTATCCAAATTAAATGAATGATATGTGATCATAACTAGAGGTGGCAAATGGGTGGGTCGGGTCGGGTTCGGGTCGGGTCACTTCAGGTTTGGGTCATTCGGGTCTCGGGTAGTTCGGGTCTTGGGTCGTTCGGGTCTCGGGTATTTTGGCTTTCGGGTCGTTCGGGTCTCGGGTATTTCGGGTCTCGGGTATTTCGGGTTCGGGTCGGGTCGGGTTTCGGATCATTGACTTGACAACATTTTCGGGTCGGGTCAGGTTTTGGTTCGGGTGGGTCGGGTCGGGTTTTCGGCTCAGGTCCGATTTTGCCAAAGTTATGCAGTGTTTTTAACTTGTAATAAGAAATCTTTATTCGAATAAATATCTATATATTTTCAATTTTGCGTAACTAAAGAGGTCGATGAGCTCAAAAGTCTCAAATAGAGTTTTATATCTTAGAAACTAATATAATTAATATATTATATTCATAAAATAATATATTGACATTATAAAAACTGAATAGAATATTATAAAATAATATATAATACTAGCATAAGAGTGAAATCAACAGTTTCATTATCATTCATTCATTATATGTAAGTTCAGGTCATTCATGTTCGGGTGAATGAGCAGATCATTCGGGTTACAGGTCATTCAGGTTCGGGTCAATTCGGGTTCGGGTCATTCGGGTCTCGAGTCTTCGGGTTTCAGGTCATTTGGGTTTCGGGTCGTTCGGGACTCGGGTCATTCGGGTTTCAGGTCGTTCGGGTCTCGGGTCATTCGGGTCTCGGGTATTTCGGGTCGTTCGGGTTCGGGTAGGGTCAGGTTTCGGGTCGTTGACTTGTCAATATTTTCGGGTCGGGTCGAGTCGGATTTTCGGGTCGGGTCAACTTTTGCCACCTCTAATCATAACCTATACTTCAATTATGTATTTAGTCTCTTTATTAAACGATATTTATATTGATCATAACGCATGATTTTATGTCATCCTTATTATGATCAATTCTTTTTCCTGAATTATAATTAGACTGAATAAATTAAAAGACATTAACAATACATGTTAATTCTTTCGTACACGGCTGTGTGTTTTCCTTCACTCTCAATCGATCAGGGGGCCCAGCGATATCTCTCTCGTATGCGAGAGTAACAAATTATATCTTGATCATTCACATTCCAACTCATGGTTTACTAAATAACTGATCATAACTGTTATAATTATCTAGTTAAAAACAACGTTTGACTATGTCAATGTATGAAGATATACATGCGGGAATATATGATGACCTCAAGTCAAAGGACTACTCATACATTAGATGATGAGAAAACACTAATGACATATATCATGTATATTCTCATAGTGGGTCGATCCAATATATATTCTCAAATATATATTTATGTTATTGAATTGATATCAAAAATCCATGATCAATAAAACGTGATCATCATGCAACTAACATACTAGTATCTATATATATGATTTGACATTTTTCAAATATGTTTGTCTTACAAACATCTCATATATGACTAGGGATAATTTAGAATTGTATTCATTTTGCTTTATAATTTTACTATCAGAATCACATATTCTGATAACGTATAACGGACATATATATTTATGGTTAATTAATAATCTAACAACCTTTACGAACAATTATTTTATGAAAAAATTTATGGGATAAAACATCTAATACAAAAATATAATATCTGATACATAATCTGTTTCTCACACGGCAAAATAGTTTGAACTAGGGCATTATTACTTTCACTCAGTGGCCTAGGACATAAATTTCTTCACCTAAGTAGTAAGAGCTGTGTTGTACTTCACAATTCAAAGCACGCAAAATATATCACAACAATAAAACATGTAAATATAAGATAAAGGAACTTAATAGAATTTAACTAAGATAAAATATGGTACTAACACCTCAACCTAGGGGGTGATTTTAGTTACGATACATAATACAAAAATTAAACAAGAAATCAAGATACGTAGAGATCTGGATAGTGTACACCCTAAATCTAAATCCCTTGGTTACGCGCTGAGTCATGACGCTCCCCTGTATAGAATTGCCTGTAAGCTCTCTTCTCGCTTGTGTCTTTTTTATTCTATTTCTTCTCTCTTCAAGCCCCTAGTCATGACCGCGACAAAGTAGAGCCTCTACCGCGGAAGCATGACTTAAATTATTTGATGTGGAATTTAGATTGTGAGAGACTAATATAGAATTGCCTATAAGCTCTCTTCCATTCAGGTCTTCTTTTATAGGTCATATCCTCCTAAAGCTGGCATGACTTCCCGAGAAAGAAAAAATCTATCCATTTATTTTTCTTTCTCCATAATTGTTTCTTGCCCTACAATTATTTCCTTACTTTCTCTTGCCAAAACTAAAAAGGAGGTGGAGAGAAGCTCCCTTTTTAATAAATGATCATCTGTAAAGATGCAAAAATTGCGTGGCCTTCAATTCTGAATTAGCTCTCTAGGCCTTATAGAGACCTGCGGCATTCCTCTTTACTTTTCAACGCATATTTATCTGTCTCGCTCCGAGATTCAAAGAGTGAGTTATGCTCAAAAATGCTCGCTAGCTCTCAACAGATTCACAGCTCCGTCGCATGTCTGCGGGTGCGAGTTTAAGGCCTCGCGAGTGTAGAAATAGGTGTTGTAATTGCCGTTTTGCCTCTCGTAAAGTGTAGCACTATGCCACATCACCTTCAACTTCAAATATGGTATGAAATATATATATTTGAATGGATAATAAATAAATAAAATATCTTATGATGTAATTCAAAATGATTTTAAACATAATCAACTTATTTAACATAATTATTGTATATTATTTATGTGAATTCATTTCAAATTTTTATTTTGAATTTTCATAATTATAATTTATACATTACAGATTGAAATAAACAATAAAATTGAAATATTCGCAGCGAAGCGCGAACATTATTCTAGTCTACCAATAATTCTCTACCGACTAATACCAAATTGTATCATTATTAACACCAAATATTTCAATAAGTCACTTGAACCAAACTACCAAATAGTATCATTCATTAATACCAAATATTTCAAGTAAGTCACTTGTACCAAACATACAAACAATTATACTTTCTATACTAAATAGTAAATATATTGTTTTCTCTCCACTGTAAACACACCTTACTCAATTCTTTTATATTCTAAACAAACAAAAATAAAAAAATTAAGTCGATATCAGAACTAACCCTGAACCCTAATACAACCCCTTACATCCATACAAATTACAACCTACATTTAATATTTTTGCATCTTGAAGAAGTCAATATGCATACTGCTAACCATCACATTTCAAGTTTCATGCAATTCACAATTGTCTTGGATTTCTGCCAATGAATTAAAATAAATAAAAACAATGTTCAAGAAAAATATTAGTTTTACTTACAAATAAAATATCCTGTGTATTTAATGAAGTCTTGCAAATCTATTTAGCTCAAAATGATGTATCTCAACTTAGTTTTTGATGAGGAGACCAAAAGCAGTAATGCATGCTGTTCCCATACAACGATATCACCTTAACAAAAAATATATGATGTCATTATACTTATATTTTTTAAAATTTCAAGAGTAGTTGTTTTCTCACTCATAATTTGTCCAAATTCAAACAATATCTCCATTAACGACTATTCATTCTCCAATTTTAATGGTTTACTTAAAGAATAAAATACTTAAAAATTTATCTTTTCATAGCACAGAAAAAATTATATATATATATATATATATATATATATATATATATATATATATATATATAATAGATATGTGTGTGTGTGTGTGAGGGTTCTTTTGACAACGGGCTTATTTGGACAACGGTAACAACATTGGTTATAAAAAGCGAAAATTCAAATTTCAACCGTACGGATGGAATATATATGTTTTGAATATATTATGAATCAATTTTCACAAGAATCGAAATATTAATACAGTACCATCATGTATCATCAAAATATATATCACTATCATCATGTATCATCAAAACACATATATAATCCCAAACTATCATACTCCATTCTTACCCCAGTTAATGACCGGTCTAGATTTCATCTGATAATTTGGGGTCTGGTCCAGATTTGAGCGGTCCGTTTGCTTCCGTCCGTTTCCACACCCCACTAGATCCCTTCTTTCTCTCTCTACCATTTTTCTCGATCTCTTCTCTCTCTTTCTCTCTCTCTCTCTCTCTCTAACTTGAAGCTCTCTCCGAATCTCTCACAAAGATCTCAGAAGCTCTCTCTCTCTCCATCGCTTTCTTCTCGCTCGAAGATCTCTGGAAGATCTCTCCGACGGAGCTGCACTTGCCAGCGACTTGCCAAGATCTCGCAGACGAAGCTCCGGGACTTAGCTGCCGCCCAGAACCAGTCCTCATCCGCTTTGCCTCCTCCTTCTTCCAACCCCGGCGATGAAGCAGCTTCATTCAGGTCATTACGTTCTTAATTTTAGGGTTTATACTGATTTTGGTTTTTAATGGCTGAATTAGTGTTTCTTTAATATCTGGATTAGGGTTTCTTTTATGGCTGAATTAGGGTATCTTTAATTTGGTGGAATTTTGAATTGGTTACTGAATTATGCTTGAATTCCAGATGAATTCTGATTAATTACTGATGAATTGGTTACTGAATTGGTACCCAATGGACTGAATTAATTACATTGCTATATAATGAAGTAAGTATAGTATTATTACTTTTAATTATCTTAATTTAAAATAAAACTTTACAATGAGTATACTGTACTAATTTTTTATATGGATTTTTTGGGTTTAACTTTTTCATGTCTGATTTAGGGTTTAATTTTCTTCATGTATATGGATTTTTATTTATATGTGACCATTAATTAGACTAAACCAAGGATTGTAATTTGATTTGGCTAAATTGACAGTTTTTGTCCCATTGAAACTGGGGTTAGATATGCAAATTGGTACCATAAGGTTTATCAGCTAATCAATGTTCTCTTTTTTCTTTATCAGATAATATTTGCCTCCATGAGTGGATTTTTCTCCGATGAGCACACCATTATTTGTTAAATAATGTTCAAGATTGTTGGATGAATGAATTGTGTCGGGATGAATGAATGGCGACTATATAGGCTGAATGAATTGAGCAATGAGCAAATTTTGTAGATGCTGGATGAATTAATTTTGTAGATATTGGATAAATCAGTTATTTGTAATTAAATTTTTTTGATGATGTAAATATATGAAATGTTAGGAAAAGATGTATACACTTGTATATAAACCAATAAAATTTATACATACTCATTTATTGTTGTACTAAAAAGACCCTCAAAATAATATGCATGTTCCAGCAAAATGGGAGAGAGTTTTCAATATACACACAATAACTGAACACCGCAAATAAATTATATTACACAAGTCATAATAATTATCAATTAGAAGAAAATCTGTTTATCGTAACCAAACATCAATACTTTGAATTTACAAGTTCACATCACCAGTACCATTTTACAACTTGATAATATTATTTTATACATTATGCTTGAATAGCCCCTTAATGCTTGAACCAGCCTACAATCAGTATCATACTGGTACCCAATCTCCAAAACCTACAAATAACATGTTAGCAAAATACAAAATGTGTTCTAAGGAAATTTCTTGAATCTAATTTTTACTGAACCTAATCAACAGCCATCAACCTTAAACAACAGCCATATATGCTAATATTAAATCAAATTAAACCTAAAATAAAAGACATATGTGCTAACATTAAATCAAATAAACCCTAATCAACCATTTGCTCTAAACAACAAAT